>JAGFPH010002665.1:171821-184837 GCA_018207615.1 Philaenus spumarius | reverse complement strand
GGGTAGCACCACGGTAGCGAGCACGGCCAGTAATTCAAAGGTCGCGCGATCGAATCCCGCCTGGGACAATAATTTTTTTATACGATTGACGTAGGTAGAATATTATTTTTGGTTTTGTTCTAAAAAGTAGTATAAAATAAAATTATTAAAAATAATATTATTTTGATTACAGTAAGTTGGGAGAAAGTTTGTGTCAGTTAACTGATACCGTTTATTTTATAAATAATTCGATCACGCAGCTGAACCGCTGACTTAAGTTGAGTGAATTTCCAAACTTAAGTTTATATGTTTTAAGATTTCAACCGACAGGCGTTGAATAACTGCCTCCATGTACGAAATATAATTTGTTTGCACCTCGCCCTCCAGATCTGAATCGTTTTGTAAGTTTGCAACTCGACCTTGTGGCTTCACTCCGATCGCTGAGGGAAAACTTGCTTACCCTCGGATCAGAAGATACCCACGGTAAAATCCCCCACCGAGCGCTTTTATGGTACTTTATGTTTTTATCTATTTTGGGGGAACCATGCAGACGCGCTATTAGGTCGCGTAAAAAAACTTAATGTGCAGACTAATCTCATATATATATATTTTTATATACACCCCAAAACATTCAGTTTTAGTGAAAACTATTAAAAAAAATTATTTTTCCCATAAAAATTCGTCCTTTAGGCATTCGCAATTTCTTGGCAAACGAACCCGTCCGAGTGACTTGGAACACCGAAGTGTGTACCAAATTTGGAAAAATCGGAAGTAAAATGGGGCCATTAGAGGGCGAACACATATTAACTCCTACAAAAGCGAGTGTACGTACGTGAGTAACATGTAATATAACAGCTGATTTCACGCATCATGTGATACTTAAAAAAATCCAGTGTAGATTATAGGTTGGGGTTATGTTTACAACTTCAATTGTGATAATTTCTTGTGAAGTTGATTTTTTTAAATATTAGTTATAGAAATAATGCATGCTATAAATACACGTTATTTGCTAATATTTGCTTTGAGGTTATAAACTGTATATAAATACAACCTTTTATCATCAATATATATTTGTTTATATAAATATAAAGAAGTGATACCTATTCGTTTAACTTCGGAAACATTCATACGTCTTCGTGTAATAACATATAAACATATTCGATTAATAACTATAATATGTGTCTTCACTATAATATTAATAACTTCTAAATCATTTGATCTATCAATAAAAGCAATTAAAAGAAGGTATTTTTATATTTAAAAAATATATAGTAAGGTAGACTATGTAAATAAAAATGTTTTACAAAAATAGACCTACAGTTTTACAACCCTTATTATTGTACACATTTACCGAGTTAAAAATCCCCGTCAGCATAGTTAGGTAGACCTAGATAAGTATTTCTTAATGTTTTTTTTTAATAATTGGTTTTTAAATGATATATTTCTGATGTATCTAATTAATCAGCCTGCGATTTTTCCACGGGGGCTTACTAGTATAGGCCTACAGATATTTATAAAAATGTTTTATGGTATTTTCCGTTGTGATCGATTTCGAGAGAACCAGACGAGCTGGAAGGTCTGTAAAAAAAACAAAATGCGCAGAATAAACTCCTAAACTTATTGTTTTGGATAAAATCCCAAAAATGTTTCATTCCGGTACGAAAAATCTGAAAATTTTAAACTTATTGTAAAAAAAACATGCTTCTTTTTTAATTGTTTCCAACGAACTCGTCCAATCTATTTAGAAAACCAACGTGTGTACAGAATTTGGTCTGAATCGGACGTAAAATTCGACTGTTGAGTGCGAATACATAGGCTACATACATACAACATTTTCAATGACACTCCAAAAAGCGTTCTGGGGATCATGATATGTGATCATTTACCAATTTTCTTTGAAAATCAATTGTACTTAAGGGCATGTCAATTTAAGATTTTTATTATTTAAGGGCGTATAATTTTTGTATTTTAATTTAAAATAATATTTTAATAAACAAATTGTTTATTAAGTGAATTGTATTTGTTTGGCATTTCCTGTGAATAGCTAATTCAGGTGTTTCTTAATTATTAAACATAACATAACTATTATCCTTCAACCCATTGTTTTTAGAGTTACACCATCTGATAAAGAATTAAAAGAGCAACAAAAAAGGTGTCTTAATTTTGTTTTAATGCACGGTTTTCGGGTAATTTTGGTTTTAAATTTTCAAACATACGCCATTTTGAAACGCATTATATGATATAATCGCTTATTTTTATTAAGATAGGCCACTGTTAAGTTAAACTTCATGCGAAGTTTAAACTCAATTGATTGAACAAAAGTAAAATGGCGGATATCTGGAGAACAAAGCTTTTTCGGAAATATGATCATATAAAATTGTTTACTTCTTTTAGGTCGCCATCATCTCATGAAGTTATGCCAACCTCTCGCGAAACATCCTGTATATTTCAAGATTTTATTGACACCGAAAAACGTTTTCTGGGGGCATGATAGTTGTTCATTTTCCACTCCTGACCGTAGGTTTCACCATAAGGCAAGGCGCATATTGAGACGCGATTGACGCCTGTCACGCGACTTGTCACAGCGCGACTTTTTGTAACATTCGTAAATGAATGGATAAGCGCATTATGGCATCGCTACGCAAGTCGCGTGGCACAGTGGCAGTGACACAATTTCTCTCGCCACGCGTCACAAGTCTGACGTATTCAGTTATTGCTTTTTCCTAACCTTATCGTTTGTAGATAATTATACAGTCATGTATATAGTTTATGTATATTTCAAATTTCAAATAAATAGGATGATTTTTTTAGAGAAATTCGGTTTTTATCGAACACAATACCGTTAAAGACTAGCGTGTTAGCCTGTAAGCAGTTTCGATGAACTTGTCTTCGATAACAATTACATTTTCTCTAAAAATAAACATCCGATTTGTATAAAATTTAAAATATACATAAACAATATATGAATAAATAGCTTATAATATAAAAAATTGTATAGCCTATGTAGGATAATTTTTAACCAAATAGGCTCTCATAGGCATTATGAACGCATAATTATCAATGAGTATGTTTTTTTTAAACTGTTTTTTTTAATAAAAATATTAATCTAATTTGTTTGAAATTTATAACACATATAAATAATATATATATGAATATAATATACAAAAATCAAAACTGTAGGACAATATTTAAGCACATAGGCCAAGAACTTTATATTTGTTTGCCTCTTTTCTAGGCGCAACACAGTATGGTTAAACTTTACAATCATACTCCTATATAAAAACTTTAATATCTCACTAACCATTTGTTTAAATATTTTTGGCGGCGAGGGGGATGTACTTATTTTTACTATCTTGATTAACTATTATGTCGATTAAGTTATATTTAGTACTGTGCTTACGCAGTCCATCGTATCTTTTGATAAGATTTTTACTGAAGATATAATATGTTGATAAATAGGCTAATAATTAGGCCTAGGTTATACGCATTGTATATGTTTAGTAAAGTTGCTGGCCTATTAATTTAAATGTAGTAGTAGACCTATCATTTTGGTACATTGTATTTATACATATATTGTTTAAATATATTTAAAATTTCATGTAAATTGGATAAAGACTTTTAGAGGATATAGATTTGTATTTACGATATGTTCAGTATAATTTTCAATTACCAATATATTTATAATATCAGTGTCTGCTATATTATTCATTTCAATAATGTTATTTTTTACGTTAATTAAAGAATGTATTTAATATGATTTCAGTTTATTGGCAGGCAATGAATGCAGTAAAAGCTCTTCTGCAGCAGCACAATCTGAATCAGATTCTGAGCTTAGATCTAATAAACACAGTTTTATTCGTGAATCATTCATTTTGAACATTCTAACAAATCAAATAATGAAAATACACGTGTCTACTGGGCGCATCAACCACACATTGGTCTTATGTGGTCGATGACTGGGCGAGAGTGGGGAGCAACTGCGTTGCAATATGCGTTCCCCAACGCGACGCGTGTGGCGCGATCGTGTCATGCAGCTCGCGTCATGACATGTCATCCCACACGCGTCAATCGCGTCCCAATATGCGCCTAGCCTAAGAGTCATTGCAAGAGCTATCTTTTTTATTAAAATTAAATTTTAGTAATTACCTTAACAGCTAGCTTGGTACAGACATTTTGGTTATTGCTACCGAAGTAATTAATCGTTTCTCTACATCAAACAAGAAATTCACTTAATGTCAAGTGTCTATCAGCACATCTTAATTGCACTGTTGTGTATATTGCTATAACCTAAGTTCGTCAATATAGCCTTGTCGCTTTGTACGCAAATAATTGTTCAAATTCCGTTTCTCAAAGTGGTGACAGGAATTTAATATGAACCCAATTACGGTGCGACGTAACATCTCTAAATTGATTGTATGACTTTGATAACAGTTGGTTTTATGAGACAGTTTCATGTTGTGGGAAAATAGCAAAATGCTGAGTAAACTGACAAGAACGCTTCGGAAGTAGACACGTTTGGTTAGGAGTAATTTTGTTGTTATTAGCAGTAAGTAGCAGTTAGTAATTGTTGTGTAAGAAATAACATTATTGGCTGCTGATACCAAACGGCTTGGCCGATTTCAATTTTGTTTTCGGCCAAAATACAGAATTTTTTATGAGCTTCAATTTGAGGTGTCACAAGGTATACGTTGCCGTTTCAAAATTTTGACATTGGGTAAGGGGGGAATGGGGGTGAGCACTTTGAAAATATATTTTTTTATTCCCCCAATTAGTACTATACACACCTGTTTACAGAATGTTGATACTCGGGCTATAAGTCTTTTTATAACCGTTTGAAGTTTTCAAATAAATACCCTGTATTCAAAATAAAGATAAAAATATTATATTTAGTTTCATTCAGATGACTGTTTAGTTTTCAATATAATTAGGCCTATGTTTAAACTAATGTAATGTTCATTGGTATGTTGGATGCCAAAGGTATTTTGTATCACTTTGTTACATCTGTGGTAATTCAGGATGTAACAAAGTGGTTGAAATAGAGTTTGTCATTTTAAATGTATAGGCCTAGTTAGTACAAAATAATGTTTGGTATTATACAACTATACATCAAAATAAGATAAAAATGCGATATTTTAATGGCACTTAGTTTCTTTCAGATGGTTTAGTTTTCAATATAATTATGTTTAAACTCATGTATGATTATGGTTATGCATGTTAAATTTAAATTAATGTGTTAAATTATTTGTTTATTATAATTATTTTTGAAAGCGTAAATACGATTTGAAAAGTATTAAACAATTCATAGATAAGGTACATTTTGTATAAACAATATTTTAAACAGCATACCTCTAAGTATATAGATATGTAACAACCGATGTTTGAATTGAATTATATACAGTAAGTATTTTTCGTTTATTTGTGTTTGTGTTTGTTTTTAGTTGTTCAATCTAACATAAAAAGATGTTTTTAAGAATATTAAACTGATTATAAATTTGCTAAGTGAAGTTGCTATTTTAATGAATGTAAACAAACATTTGTTGCTAAGCTTTTTATCCGAACATCTGTTTTTGTGAGTTATGGTCTTGAGTTCATTCAAAAATCCCATCGAAAGAAGTATGTTCAGTTTTTGCAGAATTAAAACTATTACGAACATTTTAAAACAGCAAATAGCCAAATTGGTCCAGCCGTTATCAAGTGATGCGCTTACCAACGAACAGCATTTTATTTTTATTATATACTAGTGGACCCAGCAATGCTTCGCTATTGCTTGATTTAATTTAAAGGGTAGTTATTCTTAAGTAATCGAATTGAAAAATGGTTTTTATGCCACTAAGAATATACTACACACATTTAGAGTTATAATTTGTAAACCTTTATAGATAATACAGTTAACCTTATGTTTGCTTTTACATAATCTAAAAAAAACTGACAGTTGTGAAGAACTGTAAGAAAACTGATTCTAAATTGGTTGCAAATAAACGTGTTTTGGTTCATTGTAGGCCTAACATAAAATCATGTTCAATTTTTGAACCAATACAACTATTTTATGTAACAACCAATGTTTGAATTGAATTGAAATATAGTAAGCATTTTTAGTTGATTTTTGTTTTTGTTTGCTTTAAGTTGGTCAATCTAACCTAATAAAGCTGTTGGTTTAAAGAATAATAAACTGATTATAAATGCTGAGTAAAGTTGATGTGGTAATGAATGTAAACAAACATGACGTGTGGCTAAGCGTTTTATACGAACAGCTGTTTTTGAGCACTATGGTCTTGAGGCCATACAAATAGAGGCTGTTTAGTTTTTCTTTATATAAAAACCTAGTTCGGACGATTACGAACATTTTAAAACAAAAAATAGCCAAATTGGTCCAGCCGTTCTGAAGTGATGCGCTTACAAAGGAACAGCAATTCATTTTTTTTATATAGACTAGTAGACCTAGCAATACTTTTGCTTGATTTAATTTAAATGGTAGTGAAGTTATTCCATTTCATTAAATTGACTTAAGTAATTAATTATGTCATTAAAAAATAAAATAAATGTTTGCTTCTTGATATATATGCCGCCATTTTAAAAATATTTGAACAAGCTATTTGGTATTTCGCACAAGAGTAAATTATGTAGCCAAAATTTGCGTTCAATATATTTCCAACATTCAAAGTTATTGAGTATTTTGTAAAAAAGTTTTATAACTGGAAAACTAAGCATTTCCGAACTTATGTTTATATGATTTTTGAAGTTATTTACAGTAGTAGAACACGTCCGAAAAGTTTCTTCATTTCTTCCTGATGATTCAGTGATGCTATATGATTCAGTGATCTCTATATATCACACACTTTCTTACATTTTATACATATATTTTTAAACAACTCAGGGCATACCAGCACAAACTTTACACCGAAATTAGCAACAAAATAGGCCGAAACAAAAAGTTTCAAGTCCTAAAAAGTGTGTGTTTTCTCAGAAGAAAAAAAACTTAGTTTTCTTATATAAATGCAGGTGTAACATGAATTATATCGTATTTTTCTTGTGCAGGAACACATTTTGAACAAATTTCCAACAACAACATCAAACAGTTTTTTATTTTTGAGAATATTTGGCGTAACATATCCTAACTAATTTTTTAAAATATTGTTTTTAATTTTAAATAATTTAAAGTGCTGATATTTTAAAATAAATAAAACAATTTAAAAACTGCAATTTTGTAACACTAAGTTATGTTATTTTAAAAAGACATATATTTTTGGTAAAAACACAAAATGACAAATAAATAGAAACCAATCGTTTTCGGACATACACACACACACTTTTAGTTCCGGAGAGTAGTATTTTGAAGTTTGGAAACATTCTATAAGGAACTCTGTTCTTTATTGAATTCCTAACTGAATAAATAATATAACACTATAGCGTTAAATAAAACCTAAAGAAGTGATTTCATTGAATGTATAACTAAACTAACATTCTAGATTAAGATCGGGCTTAAGTGAATCTTGGAACAAAATCCAACTTTAAATGAATAATCCGGAACAAGACTGATTACTAAAGTGCAACGGTGATAAATGAAACAGCTGATTAGGAAGCAATAATGGAACAATCGATTGAGGTTAGTTGGTTGGCATTCGATATCAATTTGTGTTATTTAACAAAATATCGTTTCAGATTTATTGAATTGAAATGACAATTCAAATAAGAAACGGTGTTTATACCTCACGATATTATTAGACTGAAAACTAACAATTATATTTGTTTCTTCATATCTGAAACTATAGCTCCGCCATTCCTCGCTGCGCTCACAAACCACGGCGGTGACCCATGGCGAAGAAAATGCAAAAATATTATTGTTTACTATGATATTTACACGGAAACGACGATTGAGCCTATGAATAGATAAGTATGACAGAAATCGAAATAAACACGATAAACCCTATTAATTCGAATTGCGGCATGCGTTGTAATTTCCCCATTAATATTTAAACTAGTAAGCCCCCGTGAAAAGTCACAGATTAATTAGATACACATCAGAAATACATCATTCGAAAAACAAACTATTTAAAAACAACTTAAACGTCCATTTATTTAGGCCTACCTAACTATACTGACGGGGAATTTAACTCGGTAAATGTGTACAATAATAAGGATTATAAAACTGTAGGCCTATTTATTTAAAAAAAAATTATTTACATACGTTATCATATATTTAAAGAAAGATAAAAATACTATATTTTAATGGCTTTTTATTTCTTATTAATAAATCCAGTGATTTACATTTTTTTATTTCAATATTTTTATAATTTAGTCTGAAAAACATTCTTAAGTTAGGCCTATACTGATAAATCAACACATGTATTTACATTTTTATTAAAATAGAAACCAATTGAATAAAATAACAGATAACAGCTGTTTGCTGTAATATTTCCATTAACAGCTAATTTCAAACTTTGTATTTTTAACTTTTAGGTTAGTTTTTAAATAAATGTAGACCGGAGACTTGCTGGTTCTTTTAACCTTTACTATAACTGCTGTTATAAAAATATAAGGAATAATTTGATTTGGACATTTAACATTATTTACCACCTTAGCTTTGGGGTTATTATTAATCCTACACCTTTATTATAAAGAAAACATAACATGATTATGTGTATAGAAGGTTCCAACGTGGTTGGCGTGCGGAGCACGCAGGGGTTTCCCTTAGTAGTTAATACTATCAGATACTGTACTTCCTGAATACAGTCTTCTTAAACTAATCACCATCGTCCGTCCTCGTCGATTGAATCAAACCATGCAAAGGCTATACTTAACAACTCTTAACGCATTTTCAGCTTTTATTTAGGCTTCCTGGATTAAAGGGAGGGAGAAGTTGAAAAGGCGCAGAGAACATTTAACATCATTTACCATCGTAGCTTTGGGGTTATTATTAATGCTACTGCTTTATTATATATAAAAAAAACAAAGCCTGATTATGTGTATAGAAGGGCCCGACGGTTTTTGCGTGCGGAGCACGCAGGGGTTTCCCCTAATATTTATTAAATCCAGAGATATTTAGTATTTTGTAAAAAAAAACGTGGAAAACTGGAAAATAAAGCATTCACAAACTTACGTTTATAAGAATTTTTTCCAATATTTTAACCAGTAGAACACGTCCTGAAATTTTCTCCGTTTCTTCCTGAATAACCATGTATTTTAATTATTGGTCTAGGATGCAATTTTGCAGAATTGCAGTTAATTGCAAACTGGTTTTGCAATATTATTATTTAGCAAGAATTCAAAACTAAATACTGTTCACTTTACATGCATGAATTAATTAAAATAAAATACTCCCGGATTAAATGTAATTAAAGTACATGAGACAACGTAATGGAATGCCTAAACGAGGAATCGAATTCACGTCAAAAGAAGCCGATTGCTAGACCCTTTTCGATTTATTTTATCGATGAACACTGTTTTATTTTTACAAAGCTCCTCTGTAGAGCTTTTAGGATCTCTGCCAAAACATCTCGACCCTGAGGCGAACGTTACTTCTCTTCCCAGTTCCAAGTTTTAACGAAGTCTTCCGCCCTCGGACCAAAATTAAAACGAATTTAGTACTTCGCGTATGTATGAAAGTTTGGTTTTACCAAGTAAGTTGATTTATTATTTATTTAAAAACAGTATAAACTACGTAGAAGTTTGAGTTGAAGTGTTATTTGAGCACGTACTACAAACAGTATTTGTCTATTGCATAATTTAAAAAATATGATTAGTGGCAGTACTAATGAGATGTTGTCAGCATGTGTAAGTGGTGGCTGACGAATAACATAAGTATTCGTAAATTCATTGCTCAATAATTACTTCTTCCTTCATATTTAACTTATAATTAGCTATCAAATACCTAAAATAAAACTACGGAACTACATGTTTAACAGACGTAGCCTTGTAATGTCTCTAGACCTCGCTAAGGCTTTCGACTCTGTCGATCGTAGCAAACTATTGCGTAAATTAGCATTATGCCGTTGCCGTGGCAAATCTTATTCGTGGTATGAGAGCTGACTTTCTAACAAGAAAAAATTTCGTCTATATGTGGAGTTAATAGTGATCAGATCGCGGTTGACTATGGGGTTGTCCAGGGGAGTACGCTAGGACCTATTTTGTTCTTAATTTACATAAGTAACTAAGTAATTTACCTATCGAGGGGAAATTCTTTCTTTTTTCTGACGACACAGCCATTTTATTTGAAGGCTATAGGTGGAAAGTTGTTGAAATTAAAGCTCTCAAATGGTTATTGGACGTAAAGAATGGTTTGATAAAAAACCTTTTATCATTTAATGTCATTAAAACTAAGTTTCTATCCTTATCATTAAGGGCAAATACAGATTTCGAAAATAATAGCTTAAAACTTCACACATGTGGTGATTACCTTAATAATACATGTTTATGTGGAAACACAGAAGGCGTCGAGTCCTTTAAATATCTAGGAGTAATGTTCGATAAGAGAATGTAATGGACTGAACAGGTTAAGTTTTTAAAACAAAAAACTGGACACTTAATCTATGTTTTCAGGGAACTTAGTGACATTCTAGAATTCCATGAATTAAATCTCGCGTACTACGCGTATTGCCAATCTTTACTTATGGGGCGGGGAGGATAATAGCTTGGGGCCGGCCTTTCAGTTCGATTCTTGAGCCACTTAATGTAATTCAGAAAGCAATATTATAAACGGATTTAAAAAAGAGCCGAAGTTTTTCCTCAAACGATGTTTTTAATACTTTTAAAGTACTGAGTGCAAGGCAATTGTTTGTAATAACTCTGGCTATTTGTATATTTCAAAATTATAATAACATTTTCGAAAAAGGTGATCATGAACATTTAACGCGTTCTTCAAATTTCTTAAGGATAAGGTCTAGCAAGCTAATAAAAACGTTTTCTGTCGCTAACTCGCTTTATATGGCACAAGTTTTGTATCAAAATCTTCCGGGCAAGCTAGGTCTGTTTAAAAATGATAGGTTATTTAATTTTAAAAGGCTTATTAATGGATGGCTGTTTGAATTGGGAAGGGACGCAGCCGAGCTTCAATTCCCACAATGTACGCCTTTATGGCATGACCAGTCTATTTAATTCTGTGGTCGCTGACTGGAGCCGAGTTCGGCCGAAAGATCCCCCATCAAAGGGATGGATTGGAGTCCGTCCATTGCGGCAGACTCGTTCGACCGTGTTCGGGCGTATACGGCCAATGAATTTCTAAATCCGAAAAAATTGGGATTTTTCGGTCCCATTCGGCCGAATCTGTTGCAACACAAAACTTTAACTACCTTTCAGATTGTAATATACTTGATTGTGCGTTTAACTTTGATTGATTATGGATTGTGAAAAACGAATTAGTTTGATTGAAGAACACGTCCCGTTGATGTGCGGATCGCATTTATTATACAACTAAATGTTACTGCATTCATATGGTAGTTTACTCGCCAAGTCGGCTCCTTTCAGTAAGTATCTGGTGTACCTAATATTCTTTCCTTCTTTTTCTATGTCTCCTCATCAAGTAAGTATTTTCGAGCAACATCATCTCATCAAATTCCATTACAAAGTAGCATACATTCCTTGGGAAGTAAACACGTCAAAACCCTTTGAACCAAACTCTTCTGGCTACTTAAAAACTGCACTGACGAAAAACGGCTTCTGTGGACGATCGTCTTCTGCCATTGTGACGGCCGGCAATTTTGGCCAAAAAAGTCGGTCTCGTATTCGGCTGAAAACTTTTTCAGTGGGCGTTAACCTCAAACCGAATGCTGCGTCATCGAACAATTTTATCGAAACACACCGAACACCTTATTATTAAATAAACTAATCTATACAGCAAATCGATGACAATTAAAAATACTACAAAATTGCAAAAAAAAGGAAAATTTATGCAGGCTCTGGAACAATACTAAATTTATAACATGATAAAAACTAATCCAGATGTAAAACTGAACGAGAAATAACTTTTTTTGAATCAGAAGCATTATATGCCACTAAATGAAACCTAGCGCGGTAATGCACTAGTAGGTTGAAGAAGTTTATGAAGACAATACTATGGAAATATAGCTACTTGAACGTCTCCGAAGATAAACATTAGCTATTCGTATTCATGTTTATAAAATAGGGTTTATTATCAGCTGAGGGAGCAATGTCTCTGGCGGAGATAAAGTTTATAGTTAAGTGTCACATCATGATGGCAGTGACTCTGGGACGTCGCAGACTGAAATTTGTACAGATACCGGCGCAAACGCTGGCACTTGTCTTCCGGTACATCTCAGTTTAACACGTTCACTACTAAGGACGCACATGTGAGCTTAACACTGAGTACTAAGAGAAGCGCCCGACGCACAGTGCATTGCGTGCTTCGCACGCCAACCCCTATATTGAAGTATTTTAAATAAACAATGCATTGCGTGCTTCCCCCGTATTGGAAGTATTTTCAACAGACAATGCATTGCGTGCTTCGCACGAAAAAACCCGTATTGGGAGTATTTTCAATACACAGTGCAATGCGTGCTTAGCACGCCAACCAACGTATTGGGAGTATTTTCAATACGCCGTTCATTGCGTGGTTCGCACGCCAAAACCCGTATTAAGAGTATTTTCAATACACAGTGCATTGCGTGGTTCGCACGCCAACCCCCATATTAAGAGTATTTTCAATACACAGTGGATTGCGTGATTCGCAAGCCAAAACCCGTATTGGGAGAATTTTCAATGCACAGAGTGATTATTCCATGCATTTCAAATATTAGTGATTATTACGTAGAAAGGTTAAAAAAATAAAATATAAAGTAATTTCTACTCATTTAGGCTATAAATATAAAAAATAAAAGGTCAGCTCCAAGCATAGGAAATAGGAATTTTTCGTAGCAGTGAACGTGTTAAGGGAGAGGTAAACATCCACTAGTTCGATTAAAGGATGAGTCACATTAGGAAGCGGTGTGGGAAAATGTTTTTTTTCTCCATTTACGCCCTTTCCCCACACCCCTTACGCCCTTTCCCCACACCCCTTACGCCCTTTCCCCACACCCCTTACTCCC
>JAGFPH010002665.1:160761-171811 GCA_018207615.1 Philaenus spumarius | reverse complement strand
CCCTTTCCCCACACCCCTTACGCCCTTTCCCCACACCCCTTACTCCCTTTCCCCACACCCCTTACGCCTATCACGCCAAGACGAGGTTGAGTGCCAGGATTCATGCCGATACCTGTACGCATTCCCATTAACCAAAAATATTGGTTTCTAAGTTTTCATTTATAGAATTGTTTAATTGAAAGAGAACTATACCTTGTTCACCGAGAGTTTAAAGCGAAGCACTTCCCCCTACAATATTTATGGGCCGGGCAGACTGTATCACACGCGGACCTACCGCAGGGACGAACATGAACTTTAGGGTGGGCTAGTGAAAGTAAATTTACTAAGAACTACTGTGAATCATACGCAGAGTCGCCCGTCCCACTCGTCATGTTCGTTTCCGTCATTGGCCCAAATCCCTAACGTCAGCCATTGTAAGGTGGTGCTTCACTTTAAACTCTCGGTGCACAAGGTATAGTAAATATTATACAGCTGATGAAACAATGTGTGTAAAACATTTTTAGACATTTAGGCTATTTCCTTTCTAGAAATAAAATATAATTTGAATTATAATCTGTTCGAGCATCAAACTGTTGCAACGGTAAAATAATGGCTCAACAAGTGAAACTAAATTAGTACCGGATGACCGTTAAAATATAAAAATAATTCGATCACGCAGCTGAACAGCTGACGTGAGTTGCGCGAATTTCCATAATTAAGATTATTTGTTTTGGCGTTTCAACCATTTGGGAAATTGTTCTTCTCACGAAGGTGATGAATAGCTGACTGCGTGTGTGAATTATGTTAGTAGAACACTTTTGCACCACAAACTCCAGCCTCGGCCGTCAGAATCAGATCAGAAGCTACCCCCAAGGTAAAATCCCCGATTTGATCGATTTTGGGGGAACCAGACGGGCTACGAGGTCGTGTGAAAAAACCAAAATGTGTAGAATAGAAATTTTTGTATATAAAACCTAAACAAATTGTCATTCTAGAAAGAGAAATCTTTCAAAAAACTACTTAAAGTCAAAAAACGTGCTTTTGTTTGTATAATTTGTTTGGCTTACTAACTCCTCCGGGTGATGTAGAAAAACAACTTGTGTACCAAATTTGAACCAAATCGGAAGTAAAATGCGTTAGAATACGACCACATAGGCCTACAGGTGGG
Organism: Philaenus spumarius; assembly: GCA_018207615.1. Lineage (NCBI taxonomy): Eukaryota > Metazoa > Arthropoda > Insecta > Hemiptera > Aphrophoridae > Philaenus > Philaenus spumarius. Next base: position 170,664 of record JAGFPH010002665.1, on the reverse strand, counting down.
TGAAAAGTGTGGGAACCGCTTAGTATTTCGTATATATGGAAAATTTGATGGTAGATGTGATCGAACCTACTCTATGTAAAAATACTATTTTATTATGACTCCAAAAACTTTGTCCGCCATCTTGGATCCGCCATTTTTGATGTAACGTTTTTTATAGGAAAGTGGTCATGTGATATATCATTTCAATGTAGAAATTTAAGAAAAAATCAATGGTGAAAACCGCACATCCATATCTCAAACCGTTCTCAAGATATTTACATTTAATCGTATTCATTATATTATTTAAAGTAAAAATGAAATAAAGTAAATTAAACTGTTTACCTGTGAAATTTTATTTTTGAATAAAATTAAACACTACCAAACAATCAAATCATAAGGTATATTAATTTAATGTACATCAATTTTAACAATAATGAACAATCAACTCCTATAAAAGCTAGTGTACGAGCCTACCTACATACATACGTACGTACGTGAATAACACAGTCCTATATATAACAGCTGATCATTTGTCATACTAAAACAAAACCTAGCGTATATTATACTTTGGGGTTTACAACTTCAATCAATATAATCCTTGTGAAGTTGATTTTCTTAAAATATGAATTAAAGAACTAATGTAGGCTATATTACGTCATAAGATTTGCTTTGAGGTTGTAAACTGTGTATATACACCCTTTTATCATCATTATATTCGTTTATACAAATTTAAAGAACACATACCTATTCGTTTAACTTCGGAAACATTCGTACATCTTCGTATACTATAATTATAAATAAATATTGAACTTGACTTGTGAGAAGATATACTTGATAGAATATACTTTGAACACAAAATCTCACAATTAATTAACTCAAACGCATTTCAACGACAAAGTCGTCATCTTCATTGATGAACGAACAACAATAGTCAAACTATAACTAACTCATTAATAACTAACTGTTATCTTCGTATAACATTAATAATTTCTTCACTGTAATATTAATACCTTCTAAATAATTTGATCTGTAAATATGAAATAAAAGCAATTAAAAGATAATACAGTATTTCTATATTTCTTTAAATGTGTAAATAACAAAGTTTACAAATATGCCTACAGTTTTATAATCCTTACAATTGTACACATTTACCGAGTTAAAAATTCCCGTCAGTATATTTAGGTAGGCCCAGATAAAATCTGTTGTTTGTAAATAGTATTTTTTATGTGTCTTTCTGAGGTGTATCTAATTAATCTGCCTATGATTTATCACGGGGGCTTACTAGTAATAATAATAAATATCACAGGAGATTACAATAAATATTATATGATTCAATGGAAATAAATTCAAATATCTTCAGAACGGCTTGAGATATTTTTATGTGCGGTCTTCACCTTTGATTTTGTCTTAAAGTTCCACATAGAAATGGTGTATCACATGACCCCTTTCATACATTAAACAATTCAGATCCCAGATGCGGGACAAAATTTTTGACATCTTAATAAAGCAGTATTTTTTACATAGAGTAGGTTCCTATAGCATATCTACCTTAACATTTTCCATATAAGGAAATATCAAGCCATTCTCAGATGTTTAACCCACCCTGTATATACATATATTTTGCTTTAAAAATTTGATAAAACTATTTCTGAAACTAGTTTAAAAAAATAGAAACAAGAAATGTGCGAAACTTCAGATGAGAAATGAATCTCAATGTAGCGATAAATTAACTAATTCCCTATATTTTTTGTATCGCCTGGTTAGAGCTAAGCAAAGCTTACACAAACAATCTCACAACAATAACACCGCAACTAGGTTAAACAGTCTATAGGGAAAGCAATACAATGGCTGGAGAGCTTTTATAAACAGCTTCCAAGATAAATATAAGCAATTTGTATTCAGGTTTTTGAAATAGGGGTTTATTATTTAGAGGGGGAAATAATGTAGCTTTTCCGGATAAAGGAGGTCTAAGTCTCCGGTAAATACTTTGCATGTGACCTCGCCCAGGACAATGTCCGCATGACGTCATAGTCCGACTGCGACGTTTTCATACAGCTAACCAAACTGCGGACAGTATATTTGCCTTTATTGCTACAGGGATGATGTTTGACGGAGTTACTTTATTTAACTTTACACGTTTTTGTTCGTTCGAACTAATGACTAACACTTTAAAAGTAGAAATTGTTAGAACTAATAATGTCTTTTGATTATTCACTTTGTTTCAGCAAAGTGTAATTAATGGGAAAGAGATAAATAGTTTTACTAAGAAAACATTATATGCCTACTGCGTGCTTCGCACGCAATTTTAGTTTACGAGGGGTGGTACAAAAGTTCCTGTTCTGTCAATTACACAAATAAGGGAGAGATAAGGCTTTGTTATCTTTGTTTAGGTCTAACTTTAGGATTAGAGAAGGCACAATCTCAGAATGTTCCTGTTAGTCGTTGTTTGTCTATACACCAGTAGGACAGTCTGTAGGGGTAATTTGAGACCAAAAGTTCCAGTAATTTACAATACGGCTGATTTTTTTTATAAGTACATTAAAGTATGGAGATTAACATAAAAAAAGTTTACCAGTCTATCGATTTCCCAAAGTCGAAAAAAAATCTATTATTATATTTTTTTTTTGATTATCCTTAATATTTCGAGCTGGGATAAAGATAGAGTAACATAAAAATACCACCGTGTAGGGTAAGTATTTTTCAATAAAAAAGGTCATATGTACTTCTTTCCTCCGAGCAATGGCTTGTCTGGAAAAAATTCGATAATGCAAGTACGTATTTTACAGCAGGGGAAATCACTGTAAGTTGAAATCTCATTCATATATGAAGCGTTGGGTCATTCTAAATTGGCTGAATTTTATTTAATATATCAAATTGAAACTTGACATAGGAGTTAAAATATGTATTTTAAACATTTATACATATTTGTATAACGTTTAGAGTCTCAGCTTGTTATCTACATAGGAAAGAAGTACGTATGACCTTTTTTATAAAAATACCTCCCCTACACGGTGGTATTTTTTATTTTTCTCTATCTTCATCTCAGCTCGAAATATTAAGGATAATCGAAAAATAAATGATAATCGATTTTTTTCGACTTTGGGAAATCGATAGACTGGTAAACTTTTTTTTATGTTGATGTTCATACTTTAAGGTACTTATAAAAAAATCAGCCGTATTGCAAATTACTGGTAGTTTTAACCTACACCGACTGGGCTGCAGTGGACATATCGTTTTATAACATGGATAAATTTGAGTATACCGAGCGGTGATACAATTTTTAACAAAAGACGGGCATACCAAAACGAGATTCACAATCGGTTAGTGGGAGTTTATGGAGAGAACGCCCCTTCTCAGACCGTTGTGAATAACTGGTCAAAGCTTTTTAAATTTGACAGAAAATTGCTAGAAGATTATCGATGGAATGTGAGGCCGATTGAGGCAGTCGCGCGAGAAAATATCAGATGGAGCAACTGGTGCTGAAAGATGGACGTCTAAAGAAAATGGGAATTTCTCTGATGGTCGGAGTATCGGACGCAACAGTTCTCAGAACATCTGGGCTTGACCAAAGTAATCGCAAGGATGCCCGAAACAATTCTTAATTTCAAAAACCTACTCGATTGACTGTTGTCGAGAGTTTTTGGCTCTGTTTGAGTGTGACCAGGAGGTCATTTTCGACCGAATAGTCACTAGGGATGAGACTTGGGTTCAAAACCACGTTCCTGAGAGCAAGCAAGAGTCCATGCAGGGGCGCAAAAGAGGCGGTGCTGCTAAAATCAAGTTAAAACTGCAACATCAGTTGGAAAAGTGATGGCGACCATTTGGGATTCCAAAGGTATACTGATGATTGACTATAAAGAAAAAACTACTAAAATTACAGGTGCATATTATGCTAACGTCCTGCGTTTGCTAAAAGAGAAAATCCAAAGCAAGAGAAGAGGGCTTTTGAGAAAATGCCACAAACTACAATGGACGCTCTGACCGAATGCTGTTTTCAGGAAATTAGTCACCCGCCGTACAGCATCGACCTCGCCCCCAGTGGCTATTACTTGTTCCCAAACTTGAAGCGCGACCTCCTTGGACGTCGATTTCAGGACGAGGGAACTCTCGAAAACGCTGTGGGAACTCCTTTTGATGACAAATAAAAAGGGTACTTCAGAAGGGAAATAGAATCACTTTAAGAAAGTGCCAACAAGTGCATTCGTCTTAAAGGAGAAAATATTGAAAAATAATGCCCAATGAACATTAAAAAATGTTTTTTATTAATCAGAACAGGAACTTTTGGACCTCCCCTCATAATTGTTCGCAATGGTTCTTGAAATTAGTTTGGGTCTAACCTGAACATAAAGATATAATGAGATTAAATCTCTTAAAAATCTGTGCCTACATTTCGTTAACAAAGTCTTTCACCATGGAATATTCTTTGAATAGCCTGGCTATGCACAGTACCTATGTATGTAGGCATAACTAATTAAGTTCACAAAAACAATATTTATAAATTCTTTTAATTATAAAGTACCAAACTGAAAATTTACAAAACCCAAAACGCCCTACACGGACATTTGAAATGAACCTTGTTGAAACAGAATTCATTAACAGAGCGGAAATAAAAACGCAGACTACTTTTGACGCGAATTTGATCGCCCTAATTGACTGAATTCGAGCCTTGTAATTAATTGGTCATTACAGTAATTAGAAGAAAGGAAAGCACCTTGTTCGCTTAGCCTGGTCGTTATTTCGGTTACATCGTTATACAAGATCTGGTTGCTTGTTAAGGTAAAGAAGGTAAGTTTAGAAAGCTTTTCTATTAGTTTACTTTTGGTTTTGGTTTGCAGGTAGTTGAGGCGGTTTTACTGAAAATACTTTGAACTTGGGTTCGCAATCATTTTAATAAGATCTTTTTTCATATTTGAAGAAGGGTTTGCGAACTGTTAAACACGAAACATAAGTATATATTCTTTGGTATTTATTTTTCTCCTTTTACAGGATCAGAATCGAAAGTTACATAATAATTATTATTATTAAGTAACATCATTATATTAATACATGAACATGGAAATTTGTATTACGTTTTTTAGTATTTACTATAAAAGGAGAGGAATGAAGCTTATATAAAATTCGAAAGTTACTGTCTTATAGATATACAGAAAACAAAAATTATATAAGGGGTGGTCTGGACCTAGCGTTAAAAATTGTTTTGGGTGATAGAACAACATAAATGAAACTTAAATACTCAATTTAAAAAATTCTACTTCACACATCCACTTAAAAAAAATATTTAAGGTATCTGTGCTTTATACCTTATCTCATGATAAGGTGGGCATTTATTAGATATTGTAAATTCTTTCAATTAATGGTTTGTACATAATAATCACTGTCCCTAAATTATTATTTTTTTTTTGAAAATGAGGATTTCATTGTAATATTTATCTGACATTAAGATAATGCTATTTAAAATAGTGCTGCAAGTTAAAGTAGCGGTATTTTAGTTATGTAAAAGCCAGACTTTTAGCTAATGTAATTTTGGCCTAATGAAGATTTTTTAAAAATTAAAATATTTTTAAATTGTGTATTTAAGTTGCGTTTATGTTGTTCTATCACCCAAAAAAATTTTAAATGCCAGGTCCAGACCACCCCGTATATATTGCTTTAAAGGCAATTCAATTTAAATAAACTAGACCTAAAATAAAATTGTGTTGCTAAGTCGATTACTATCCAAATCAGCTGTTTTATATGTTATTTTATGCAGTTGGTTGCTACGGAAATTATGTGTATATATAGCCGTTAAGACAAATAAAATAAAATAAACGAGGCCTAACCTAAAATTGTGTTGCTAAGCTGGTTATCCGGATCAGCTGTTTTATCAGTTGTTTTTTTTTGCAGTTTTTTGCTGTGGCAATGAATATAAAAATATATTTTTGTAAGCCATGGGTTTATGTTCTTCTAGATATGCCTACTTGATTGTCCACGCAAAACGCATAAAACAATTAATTTAATTTAACCATTTTGATTACATTCACGGCTGTATTAATATCATTTGGCTTTCTATTCACAGTAATAGGCCTATATATATAAAAAAAGTAATTATCCAAACAAATACTTTTTACATGTTTACTATATATTTATTATTAAGTCCATCAAGCTTCCTCTTTGCCCTTTCCCTCTCTTTTCCTATTGTCGAAACAAATTAAGAATTTGAATCTTATTACAAATTGCAATTAGTTAAGTGAAAAACAAGTTAAATTTCATTATTTTACAACCAAAATTGGTCGAATTTACTATAATCATATTCTAGTAATTATATTAATATTAAGTAATAATTAACACTACTTACAAAACTAAAATACAATTTACAGAAAATACTTCGACATAAAACTTAAACATTATTATAAGCTTATACAACTAAACAAAGCAACCAAAATAAAAAAGTGTCTGACACAATATTGTACAAAGAAAATGTAAATACTTCATTTAGGCTTAGCAACCTGTTTTGAAGCTACAATAGTTTGAAAAAAAAAAACCTAAATATTACTTAATAAACCCTGTGGGTAGGAAAATAATTCTACCATACAGCTTACCGCTGACGTGAGTTGAGCGAATTTACAAAATTAAGTTTAAATGATTTTAGGGTTTCAACTATTTGGGAAATTTATCTATTCACGAAGGAGCCGAATAACTGCCCGCGTACTATATATATATACTGTACATACTGCAGCCTCGGGTTAAGGACTGCTTCGCTTCGCTCGCAGTGGACATACTCGGCCGTAGATAAGAACTCGGATCATAAGAGCCCACACAGTAAAATCCCTCACGAGGATTTAAACCGATGTTTTGATCGATTTTGGGGGAACCAAGCTAGACGGTTTTGTAAAAAAATCTTAATGTTCAGAATAATATCATACATTATTATTTTTTTTAGATAAAACCACGAAAACGTTTCATTCCAGCGCTAAAAATCTCAAAAAACACTTACTTCCGGTCAAAAAACGTGTTTCAGGTTGTTGTATTCTTTTTGGCTAACGAACTCATCCGAGCGACGTAGACAACCAACGTGTGTACCAAATTTGAACCAAATCGGACTTAAAATGCGGCCGTTAGAGTGCAAACACATTATACATTTTTTAATGACACCAAAAAACGTGTTCCGAATACCATGATCGGTGCTCATTTGCTACTACCGACGTTAGGTCTCACAATAAGGGTCACTGCTACAGCTCATCTTTCATATGGAAATTCGGCTTTGAAAACTTATAACATAAAATTAACAACGTACTAATTACAAAATGTAGCACAACAGGTGGAGCCTGTAAAAAACGTAGCACAAAAGATATGTATACAAATAAAATACTGAAAACCAATTTTACATATCCTTTAAAAGAAAATTCTAAGCACACACTCGCGCAAACTCACACGATATTCCCAAAATATCGTCCATATTATTTTAAGTTGTAATATTTATAGTGTACGTTGTATCGTCTAAATCGTGTACGAGAGCTTCAAACACGTCAAAAAGGTTTTATAATTTGAAAATGTTTTAATATATTCAGGTTTTGGGCGACGAATTAATACAATTTCGTACAAAAGTATTCTTCGGCTTTGGTACAGGATGCAGCGCACAACTCCTAAGTCTCATTCTACTTGGAGTTTTTACTAATGCTGTATTTCAAATCCGTATGTAAAACATATTTAGGACGTTGCATACTTTGTGTCCAGCTTCTACTGTCCGAAACCTTTCAGGGTTATTTGACAGCTAAAAACCATTAAATAATACAATATAACATGTGTCCTACCTGGCTCTGTTTTCTGTCTGTCCGTCTGTAGGTGATTTTTACAAATAACTTATTATATCAGAAACTGTTTAAGATATAATCGTGACACTGGGTGTGAATATTTATCTAAGTAGGGTACATTTTGCATTAAAAATTTGTTTTCCTGATACAGTCCGTTTCAAAAGGGCGGGAGTTGAAATGTTTCAATTTTAGATATCTAGAAAACTACATACATTTGACAAAAAATTTAAAGACCAAATGTTTAGACTATTAAAGACAAACACAACGATAAATGGTTTTTAATTATTGAGGCATAAAATAAATAACGGAGATAACTCAAATTTAGTGGTCGAATGTAGGGCTATTCGGCTGCTGAAGGTGGTTTTATTAATGAAATAGTAATAAAATCCACTGCATTCGACCACTAATCTTGAGTTATCTCCGTTATTTTTGGCTCAATTATTACAAACCATTAATCGTTGATTTTGTCTTAACATAGTCTAAAAATTTGGTATTTTAAAATTTTGTTTGTATGAATAGTTTTCTAGATATTTAACACTCAAACATTTTAACTATGTATGAAACAGTTTCTGGGATAATAAGGTGTTTGTAAAATCGCTTAGAGACGGACAGACAGAAAACAGAGCGAAATAGGACACATTTTATATTGTATTACTTGCTTGCTTTTAGTTGACAAATAACTCCGTAAAACTCCGGACAATCGAAGCTGTACACCCTGTATTGCAGTGGAAGTAATTTTGAAAGTATATTGCCCTTTCAGTGTTACTTGGTTTAGTTTTTTTTGTGTGTATGATTTGTGTTTTCGCATGTATACCCTAGAAAAGAGTAAAAAATAAGCATAAAACATACGAACAAACTTGGATAAAAAATACAATTCTTTTCGAGCCCTGTGCTAGAGTTTAATTTAACTCTTCCAAATTATTAAATCCCAAACGCTGAAATCTCTAAACTAAATACAAGTTCTTTTAAAATATTGCATGATTAAGAACAGTTCCAGACTGTCATTTCGTTTCTCTGTAACAAATTGACAAAGGTCTTAAACTCGAAACAACGCTGATGAGGGCTTATTGTTGAAACGGCTGTCTCATTGTTGCAACTCTATTAACTCGATTGAAGTTTAAATAAATTCATTTATCCTCTGAATAAATCACGTAATACGATCTAATTTGTTTGTAGCTTTAGTAAAGTTTTCTTTGGAATTCTTCCGGTTGTCCTATATTAGTTTTTTTTAAAATATGATTTAAAGTTTTCTAAAGAAATGCACTTTTCACGAGGTAGCTCTGTAATTATATACATAATAAATGCAGGAATATTTACACAAACATAAAATACGTCAATGGACATTTCTATTTATACAACTTCCTATTTACAAAACATTGGATCTGAATTTAGGTACTAAAACGTACGTAAACGACTTTCTAAATATTTCAACAATAAAATGGGTTATAAAATGTAGAGGGTTGAATTATTATTCTTAAACGACAGACCAAGGGCCGAGGGGGTCATTTCAACTGCTCGTTTTGTAATTTACAAGAGAAAGACGACGTTTTCCATTATTCGTATCACAATGTCCTATTTTAAAGGAAATCAGAAGACGGTGTTTTGGAAGTGTATATTGTCCAGGGAGGAATTCAGTCAATATTTAAATAGAAGGGATTGGGCTTGTCTGGAGAAATATGCCAAAAAAGCATGGCAATATAGATGGGGATCAATTACTTAAAAATCACAGGGTAAATTGATTAAGTTGTCTATATATAATATATTTTCTAGTTGTCTGAGTGTCTTTGCTGTATGTTTGAATGTAAATATGTACGTCTGATTTTATTAATGTGTAAGTATAAAGCATGTATGAATTATAATTTACTTTATATCTTTATTTATATGTATACAGTTTATAAAATTATGAAATAGTATAATATATACTTTATAGATTTAAAAACAGTTTTAAAACTAACCCTTATTTTTAGTTTGTAAAATTTTCAATACAAGTTGAGAAACTATTGAGTAGCATGATACCTAGGAAAAGAGTTGTGACTGCTCAATTTGAACAACCAAACAAGGCTAGGGTTAAAATTAATAAAAAAAACTAAAACTTTTACCAACCTCTCAGTGTTATTAAATTAAGTATATTTAT
>JAGFPH010002665.1:129061-160661 GCA_018207615.1 Philaenus spumarius | reverse complement strand
TAAAACTTTTACCAACCTCTCAGTGTTATTAAATTAAGTATATTTATGTTAAAGGAAAAACATCTATATAAAAAAGCACTGTTATTATTATTACATTTATTTATACTACTTCAAAAAATTTATCTTTTTATAACTGTTGCTCTGATTAATATATCTATAATAATTTATTTAAAATAGTAGATTAAAAAAAACACATTTACATAAAGAAAACAACATGAAAATATTAATTTAATTATATACACAGCAAAGTGTAAAGCTTAATTGTAACTTCTAATTTTGTTTAATTAATTTACCTGTGTTAGCCTGGATAAGGTCCTTAAATTTCTTACCTAAACAAAAAGCAAATACAAATTAAAAATTTAACTTAACTGGCGTAAAAATTACCCAAACAAATTTTGAAAAATGTATCATACGTTATTTGTTTCACAATTCAACAGTCAGATTTCCACTGCATCAAAAATACATAGCTAATATAATTCACGAAAATTATATAATGTCAATAATTTATTTATTTATTGTATATTGGTATTTTTGAAGAAAACAAAAATCGATTAAAACTTTAAAACAAGTCATATTACAAAACATTTGACCAATACTCACAAAATGTAATTAAACAACATACAGTTTTAAAAATAGAGAAAAATACACAATAATTAACATAAATACACAAAATTTAAACAATACAAAATTTGAAAGAATAAGTCAATAATTTAATAAAATAAAACACATTGCAAAAAAGAGACCACATCATCACAAAATAGTACGATCATGATGCAAAAATTCATCCACCGCCTAAAAGGATCCAGAAAATAGAAATAGGTTTTAAAAATCCAGTAGTTTGGTGAATTTTGTATGCTTTTAGGAAGTTTATTCATAAAATTTGCCCTAGCTTCTGAGTAAAATTTCCTGTATAAATTTATCCTTCTGCGTTTAAGCTTCTGTATGGTTCTGTCGTTGTGTATATCCATATTTTGGACATGATCACACTTGAATTTAAAAAAAGCTACACATCAAGTATGTAAATACACCGTAAGTACTCCGAATTTATTGAAATAGGTTTTACAACATTGTATTTTATTTAGCCCCGCAATTAGCCTTATGGCTCTTTTTTGCAAGACGAACGCTCTTTTCATATTCTGAAATGATGCGTTTCCCCAAACTCCATAGTTCAAATAATGATACACTAGTCCATAATATACTGTTAAAAGTATCGATATATCACAGTTAAGCATCAAATTTCTCAGTACAAATATACTTGAGCTAATTTTAGCACTGATACTGCTAATGTGGCCATTCCAGTCCAACTTGTCATCAATTAGAAGACCCAACAATTTTATTGATTGCACTTCTTCCAGTATACCATCACCTAGCATTACACTTGGTATTTTATGTGTATTTTTCTGTATTTTGTGTATATGACCGGTTTGATACAAATAATATTTGTCAAGAAACCAATATAATTAAATAAAATAAAAATAAAATACTAGGTAAAAGCCCACATAGGTTAGACATTTAAATGGTAATAACTGATTAATATTTTATGAAAGAAGCAATAATTTACATACTATTGGTGTATGATGTCTTTTAGTCTATAATTGAATCTATTTTCCTTTACATTGCCGATGCATATTTTGCAGAATGTTCCGCCAGAGCAATAAAATAATTATTATATTTGACATCTCAGAAGCTGAAATATTTGTATTTTATTAGGTATTCTATTGTATATAACTGTGTTTGTTTATGTGGATGCTTTATTATTTTAGTTGCATTTTGTATATATGTAATATTGGCTTGTATATTATGTGTATTAATTGTGATTTAGTGCTTACTAACAAATTTATTTTATTATCAATGTATTATATATATGACTTGCCTTATACAAATGTGAGTTTGTCTAAAAGGAATAATAAATATTGTATTGTATTGTGTCTGATTTGAGCTTCTACTGAAGTGTATGCATATAGTTTTACATGGATTGATCGTTAAATAGTTTTCAGCAAAATTTGTCCAGTGGCATTGACTTGTCCAAAAGACTTCTGCTGAAATAGTTGAACAGAGTCTGTTTGAAAACTTTTTGTATCATCAGCAAATTGAATTAAACTATCCGTATATACTGATGATGACCAATCATTAATATAAGATAAAAATAATACTGGACCGAGAACTGATCATTTTGGGATCCCTTGTCTAAGCTCAGTTTCGTTAGACAGCCTTCATGCAGTTTATGTATCCATATTGCCTATCTAGCCCCTTTGCATTTTATCATACACGTAATTTTATATTTCACGCCTGTAGTGCAAGCAAATTACCTACTCAACGCCATAATTAAAACATTCGCCCGCCATTTTGTTTTGCATTTGTCTCCGGAAACAGTTAACCCTAGAACCGGCAGATAACATCGGGATGCGATCACATCGTGCTGCGACAACATATTTGTAACGCGTGATTGTATATACACACGATGACAAATCATTAATATAGAGTAAAATAAATCATCATCAATCAAAATGAAATATTACCTTAACATAAATTTAGGAGTAATAGGTTGTAGGGTTGTCATCTTTAAACAAATTTGAAAATTTATCTAACCAGTGTAATGCGTCCGAGGGGTAGAGTGTCATGTTTCAAATCGTTAGTTAGTTTTTTAATGGATCCTAGAAGTGTTAAAGTAAATAGCCTGTCTAATATCATGGTAATTTGTTCTAGCTAGTAACTAGTAACGAGTTTCAAAGACAATGTAGCCATCTTCAGTGATTCACGAGCTACAATAAGATATTAGTTAGTAGCAGTTTCATTATTTTAGCTCGTGCATCATTGAAGATGACGTTATTGCCGTTGAAACGCGTTGGAGTTATACATGTATTAGTCATGAGATTTTCTGTTCAAGTTTTATTCCATAAAGTTATCTTCTCACAAGTCAAGATCGATAGTGAACACTATGAGAAGCGGCCGACGCACAGTGCATTGCACGCCAACCCTCGTATTGGGAGTATTTTCAATAGACCGTGCACTGCGTGCTTCGCACGCCAACCCCCGTATTGGGAGTATTTTCTGTACACAATGCATTGCGAGTTTCGCAACCCAACCCCCCGTATTGGGAGAATTTTCAATACACAGTGCATTGCGTGCTTCGCACGCCAATTTTGTATTAGGAGAGTAACAAACAAATATTATTATTATTATTAGCTAAACGAGAACTTTTGAACGACGCAGTTTTTTGCATATGGTAGGGTACATTAAGTGCTACAAATACGCCAAATTTTATTAAAATATTTAGAGCCCTTTTTTATAAAAAAATAATAACAGATTTTTTGGGGTTTTTTGGCCAAAAAGGGGGTTGTTTTTTCAAAACTTTTCAAAACAGTTTTTTGTGCATCTATACGGCCTAATTGACAAGTTTGGTGCAAGTATGTTCGAAATCGATCGAATAGTTGCCTTCCTAGATTTGTATACATACAGACATTTTGTAAAAAAAAAACTTTTTTGGTCTCAGTGGGACCCAAAACGGATATTTCCACAAAAATCATAACATCGTTTTTTGCGATCACTATACTTTCTCTATACAATAGTATAGTGAGAAACTAATAATTCCTTTAAAAGCTACTTAAGTGCCCCTCTTTAATAAAGTAAAGATAGAACGCCGGCATAAATTTGGCACTGTCGACGCTGATAGGCAGGCTTCAAACGGTTCTAAATTATTCGAAGAATGTCTGTGACGTCAGAGGGCCGACCACGGAATCTACACAGGCTTCCCTTGTGTCACACGATCTGCTGCAAGAGTTTAGCCGCATGTTAACCACTTCCATTAACACCATAAAGATCATAGTTTTCAACTTGATCTTTATTTTTTCAAATTATTTGTTTAAGATAGACGTACAGCACAAAACATTGAACGGACACACTCTCCTCGATAAACAAGAACACATTTTATAGTGAACATTTAATAATTTTCCGTCTAAAACAATATCAATTCTAATATATTTCAAAAAACGTTGCAGCTGAAAGGAAACTACAAACTGCCGTACTAAAGATTCCAATTCTGTATTCGACAAGACGCTTTTCTGTACCAAATAAAATTAAATCTCCTATTATGTAAAAAAGTTTTTCTATTTCTTCTTCTCATAATTATAAAGTAATAAGAATAGATTAAATACGTGTATTTACAGTGTAATATAGGCCTACAACAGACGCGCATGAATGCATTAACGAGATTCCTATCTACTATCTAGCGAAACCACTGCCAAGGGAACGGGCTTAGAAAAACTAGCGGGGAAAGAAGACCCTGTTGAGTCAGTAAGTAGAAAAATAAATGTAAATAAAATAAATGTTAATAATAATATTTTTTGCTGCTGTATCAAATAATTTTTTGCTGTAGTGTCGTGAAAAATAGTGTTCAAAACTCGTGGGAAAATGTTCTTTCCTGGTGATCGTTCTCTTTAAATTTGTAACATACAAATTCAATAATTTTTTTCACTTAATGACAATGAAAAAATAAATACTTCTAATTACCTTAAGGTGAATTCCGTCAACTAACCAAGGATAGTTCACCATAAGGTAATTAGAAGTATTGTCATTAACTATCCAGTAAGGCTACTAACATTATAGAATGGAAAAAATAAAGTTGAACGGGGCTCCCCGGAGATCGCGAAGCGATCGGTGGTGGGGTAGGGTTGGCGATCGGAGCGAACTGGGGGCAAAGCCCCCTCGTATATATTTAGAATAATCTGTAATGTAACAATACAATTAATGTTATTTTGAAATAACAAATTTAAAACCTAATTCTAAAATAAAATAACTTTCCAGATATAATTTCGACTGGTCAAACAACAAAGCAAAAAAAGATCCATAAAAGATGCAATTTCAGTTGAAGAGCAACTTTATAGTATTTTTTTAAACAATAAAAACCAGTAATTAATTATAATAATTTTAAGCAATATGGTAAAAAAAACTAAAATTTCAGTTATATGCTAGACATTAATGACATTTTACTAGCGAATTTCCATATGCAAGATGAGATATTGCCTTGAGTTTATATATATACTATATATTATATTATACTAGGAGGACCCCTGCGTGTTCCGCACGCCAACCATATTGGAAACTTCTATACACATAATCATGTTATGTTTTATCTATACTAATATTATAAAGAGGTAAAGTTAGTTTTTTTGTTTGTTTGTGTGTAAGGAGTAATCTCTGGAACTACTGAACCGATTGAAGAAATAGTTTTACTAATAAAAAGCTACACTATCCCTGAGTAACATAGGCTATAATTCATTTCGATAAAAACCTTTTTTATTTCAATATTTGTAAATTTAGTCGGAAAAAATTCTTAGGTTAGGCCTAGAATGATAAACCAACCTTTATTACACGGAACACGCAATGGTCTCCCCTATTTTAAAATAAAGGTGTAGGATTATTAATAACTAAAAAGCTAAGATGGTAAATAATGTTAAATGTAGAAACCAAATTATTTCTTACATTTTATAACAGCAGTTATAATGAAGGTTAAAAGAACAAGCAAGGCTCAGGTCTTCACTTTAATCAAAACATAACCTAAAACTTAGAAATAAAAGTAATTGCTTCAAAGTTTGTAATCAGCTGTTAGTGGAAATATTAGAGCAAATAGCTGTTTTAATCTGTTATTTCATTTAATTGGTTGTTTTGGTAATAAATTTAAATACATGACTGTCATGGTTCATCAGTCTGGGCCTAACCTATGAATTTCTTCTGAATAAATTTACAAATATTGAAATAATAAATGTTTTTATAAACATGAATTATAGCCTATGTTTCTCAGGGATAGTGTAGTTTTTTATTAGTAAAACTATTTCTTCAATCGGTTCAGTAGTTCCAGAGATTACTCCTTGCATACAAACAAACAAATTTTACAACTTTATAATATTAATATAGATATTTAGGTGCACGAACTCTTTCGACAACATTTACGCCCAATTTATGTCGCTCGGACGAGTTCGTTAGCCTAAAGAATCCCAAAAAATATGCACGTTTTTTGACCAGAAGTAATTTTTGCGGTGATTTTATATATACAATGACAAATGTATTTGGGATATTATTATGTGCATTTTGTTTTTTTTTTTACACGACCTTATGACACCGTCTGGTTCGTGGTTCCCTCAAAATCAATCAAAAGTAAAAACATATTTTTTCGTTTAGTATGTCCACTTTTTAGTAAAATTTAAGAAAACTGTCAAAATTTTATACTGTTTGAAAAAGTATATCATTAGTGAAGTTTTCGAGTTTTGAGTTTAAAATTAAAAATCAAAGTTTTGTGAGTTTGGTCTCTTTACCTTGAAAAGAAACCAGATAATTCAAAAAATGTGTTATTTAAAATGTGTACTTTTAAAGACTTTAAAATTATATACATGTTTGAAAATTCTTCAATAACGTCCACAAGAACCCCTCCGTCCACAATTGACAAACAATAAAATTCTTCAAAAACGTCCACAAGCAGCCCCCGCCCTTAAAAAATCGTTGTAATAATTTTAGAATTGGGATTTTAGAAAACAATATTTTCCTTAGATTTCTAAGGAGTGAAATAGTGTGATTTCAGGAGAAACAAAATGTAGGCCTATAAGCCATTTGTTTACTCGTTGTACCCTGTACAATATTACCCAAAACTAGAGGATTACCCATCCACCGAGAAGTAAATGCAAAGAGACTATTGTATACTCTGATTTTTTCACGTAAATTAATGATGATTGATTAGAACAGAGTCTAGGGTGGGACCTGTATTCTGACTCACTCGCAGTAGGGCCAGAGATTTAATTGGGACAGAGGCACTTGGATCTAAGTAATGTGGTATAGTTAGTAGTTACCTAGACCCTGACATTCGCCAGAGTTTTCCGTGAATCACAAGATTTTTAAAAATAATAGAGTAAAACAAAAGTGTGACTGGTTACATAAGCTGTAAGAGTTCTAGAAAACGAAGTGTGTTAGTTCACTCAATAACACAGTTTCGCCTGCATTTAGGCCTACTGTAAAATAAACTTCTGGTAAACAATATAGTGAATACTGAAAAAGCAAAACTCCACCTCGCCGAAGAGCCAACATCGACTGCTTTATTTATAACCGAAACACATGTCAAACGCAATCCGCTTTTAATATTTATGCTTCCGCAATGGACGTCATTTTTATGTCACATGTTTGAACAGTGTTTGCGGTGAACGGTTTCCATTTATCCTGCCGCAACACGTCTGCCACAGCGCGCGGCAGGAAGTGATCCGCGTGTGCGTTGGATTCGGTGAAACAGTCCAGGAAGCTGTACGTTACTGTTTGCTCGGAATTGGGAATAAAAATTGACTGTCATTTTTACTTTCTCCCCCTATACCATAGTATATGGAGAAAGTATTGTTTTCGTCAAAATTTTCGAGTTTGAGTTTTTGGTGGAAATATCCGTTTTGGGTCCCCCTGAACCTAAAAAAGTGGTTTTCGGAGTGATGTCTGTGTGTGTGTCTGTGTGGATGTTATCAGACCTAGAGCCTAAACCAGTAGTCCGATTTTGATGAAATTTGGTATGGAGGTACTAATCCACGGTATCTCTAGGCATTTGTTTTCATTTTTGTGAATTTTTTATTTTTAAGGGTAATTTTCCCATAAAAACCCTTAAAATAATGGAAAAATCAATTTTTCTCAAAAACGGCTATAACGATTTTGATTAAAATTTTATAGTTTATTAGGGACCAATAGTACTATAAACTGTAAAATTTTAATCAAAATCGTTCGAGCCGTTTTTGAGAAAAGTTGGTTTTCCCGTTATTTTATGGATTTTTATGGGAAAACAACATTAATACAAAATCACCTCTCCTACCCTACCCTACAAGTCACCGTGACGTTTAATAATTTAAATATGTTTGTGAGAAAGTATGTGCCAGTTCCTGGTACCGTTTATTTAACTACAGAGCCCGCGTGAAAAATTACGTGCAGATTAGTTAAATACACGTAAGAATAATTCGATCACGCAGCTGATCCGCTTAGGTAGGTTCCAAAATTAAATTTATATGTTTTACGGTTTAAACCGACAATTTGGGAAATTGATCTACTAACAAAGGCGCTGAATAGCTTGCCTGTTTCATTTCATTCCATTTTTTATTGGCACAAAACGTTATAAAATGTTTTACAAAGAACAGGTGCTTTGCCATTACAAATAACTTAATAAACTAACAACACAAGAGTCAACAAGCATAGACATTCTTCTTAAATAAAAATCACAACAATTATCTCAGAGTTTCCCCTTTCTAATGGGGCAATTATTATTAGGTCTAATTTATCGGATTTTCCCTATATTCACTTACATTGTAATAAACTTGATCTAGTATTTAATATTTTATTTCCTCTTTAAAGGTACACAAGCTTAGAATTTTATAATGATTTGGTAATTTGTTATACAATCTAATACCCGAATATTGAGTGATTTTTTCAAAAAATCGTAAGGAATGTTGTGACAATTTAAAATCTTTATTATTTCTAGTGTCGTATTAAATATGTTAGTAGAATTTGTTTGCACTTAAGTCTACAGCATATTTTTTGTTAAAATGTACGGTTTTCGAGTACATTTAGGTTTAAAATTTTCAAACAGGCGCCATTTTTAAACGCATGATTAGATATAATCGATTCTTTTTCTTGAGACAAATCATTGTTAGGTTAAACTTAATGCCAAGTTTGAACTCAATCGGTTAAACATTTCTCTAGATATTAATTATTTTGTAAAAAAAACAAAATGGCGGATATCTGGAAAACGAAACGTTTTAGGGTACATGTTTATAAGAACTTTTATATTTATATTTATGTAAGGAACCCACTCCAGAAGTTTTGCGTCCTATTTAAAAAACACCCTGTATATATGTAGATAATTGTGAGAAAGTGTAGAAATATATTTCTAATGGCGTGTAATGCTTGGGGTTTATTGTGTTAGAAATTCTACAGATATAATCTTAAAGAACAAATTTTAATATTATTAATTTTTTTTCCATAAGCTTATTATTTAGGGTGATTCAGGAAGAAACGAAGAAACTTTTAGGACGTTTTCTACTATTAAAAATGAAGAAAAAATATCATATAAACATTTTTTTCGGAATGCTTCGTTTTCCAATTATCCACCATTTAGTTTTTTTTCCAAAATACTTAATATATTTATAATTATAGTACTTAAGTCCGTCTTGTGACTTAGTGTAACTTAAAAAATTTACGCGTTTCGGAAACTATGATCCATTTTCAGAATAATTTCTTTGGACGTAAAACATACATTGAGCGCATTTTTTTTTAATAAATATTTGGTATGACATCTTTCATCCATGTACACAAAACCAAAATGTTTGTTGTCTATATATTTTCATAACGGCGGCCGTTTAAAATTTGAATGTAAAATATTTCGAAAACCGCTAACTTTACAAAAAATAAATTCAAGAAACCAAAAATTTCCTTGGTCTTGGTACTTGTAATCTAATAAAAACACTTTTAGTTTTATTTATATCTTTTAAGTCACAGAAATAATTAAAACTGTTATGATGTTATTTATAAATACAATTTTTGTTTCTTGAAATTTTTTTAAGTTTTCGGTTTTCGAGATATTTCACATTACACATTTTAAACATACATTGAAATATAAAAAAAAAAAAACACATAGATCTTTTTAACATACGTAAACTATTTCTTATCAAATATGTGTTCAAAATTTTCGTTCAATATATTTCCTACATACAGAGATATTAAGTATTAAAAGTAAAAAAAAATACAAAACGGAGGATAACTGAAAAACAACGCATTTCCGAACCTATGTTTGTGTGAACTTTTTCTTTATGTTCACTACTAGCTGACCCGTACGGCGTTGCCCGTGGTGGTTGGTATTTTCAGTCTTTTTAACGTAATTGTATTCTTTTAAAGTGTTCAGTCAGTGAGTGGTATTTAGCTTATTTATATATACGTATAGTACTAGTTTAATCAAGGAGTTTAATTTTTAATTTTTAATTTATTCATTAATTTATTATTATTATTATTATTATTTCTATACATATATATTTATTTATATATATTGACTAGAAAGTGTGGTTCAGTTGGAAAATTAATCAATTTACTCTCTTTGATCTCAGTCTCTTTTGATTTTGTTTTTGTACGACCAACTAATTTGGATTGGCAACCCCTCTGACGGTTTTCCGACCAAGAGTATTGTCTGAAGTTTTGAGGAAATTGTAATAGATTTGTATATTAATAGTTCAATAAAGACCTATTATTATTATTATTATTATTATATATATATATAGATCTTAAATAATAAAAGCTCTATTGCCATAGTAATAAAAAAATCTGAAATTATGATTTTATTAACTTTGATCCAGCCAAACCCCATCTAAAATTTCGAAATTTTTCAAACCCTTTCTTAGTGAGCACCTATGGCCCTAGAGGAAGCTACATACCAAATTTCATTCCAATCTGTTCGGTAATTTCGGAGAAATAGTGATTTAGTAATTTTTACCCCCAAAACCCCCTAAAATTTCCAATTTTTTAAATCCCTTTTTTAGTGAACACTTATGGACCTAGAGGATGCTACATACCAAATTTTTTTTCAATCCGTTCGGTTGTTTTGAAGAAATCGTGATTTAATAACTTTGATCCCCCCCCCAAACCCCCTTAAAATTTTGAATTTTTTCAAACCCTTTCTTAGTGAGCACCTATGGCCCTAGAGGAAGATACATACCAAATTTCATTTCAATCCGTTCGGTAGTTTTTGAGAAACCGTGATGAGTGTGTCAGTGAGTGAGTGAGTGAGTGAGTGGTATTTCGCTTTTATATATATAGATTAGAATACGCCCTGAAAGTTTCTCCGTTTCTTTCTGTATAACCGTGTATAATCAAGTAAACTGGTGTAAATAATGTATGGGTGTGTATGTTTAATGGTTTTATTTTCTAAAAGACCACGTAAGGTCACATTTGTTTTAGTACTGTTAGTTGTAGTAAGGTCATTTTTTAATTAAAGCATAAGTAGACTATATCACATTTCGATCAATCATTCCGCAGATGTGGTCGTGTGTGGAGACAAACACATCTGACAACTGATACGAATTAACACCCTCGCATTTTTACGCATTAGACAAAAGAACTTTATGTGTAAGATATCGCGCCTGACAATGGATAACGACTAATGGTTTTCAATAAAGGATATACACATTTTAGAAAACACAATACTTTGCTCATATGTCCGACCAGCTGTATTTCATATCGCTCTTGGATAAAAGTTACGCATTTATCTTGCGACACAAACAGAACGTCTGCTAGGTTAAATGTAAACAGTGTGCTGGTGGCATTATTCTTTAACATAAAGTATACGTTTTATTAGAGATTTTTTTACTTCTTAATTTTCTTTGAAGAATTATTGAGAGTAAATATTATTATTTTATTATTTTTATTTAAATATTAAAATTTGTTTATATTTAAACATTATTTTTGAAGTGAAAACTTCTTATGGCCCGTTCGGCACTTATGCATGGGTATTCGAATGAAGTACCATAATCGAATCACAATATAAAATACATGCATGCTACCAATGAAATGGACATTGTGCTTCCTCTTTTTGTAAGTTATGTTAAAATAGTTTACTTGGTAATACCTCTGAAATGGACATTATGCTTTCCTATTTTTTTGAGTTGTGTTAAAATAGTTGACTTGGTAATACCTCTGAAATGGACATTGTGCTTCCTCTTTTGGTAAATTGTATTAAAATATTTTACTTGGTAATACCTCTGAAATTGACATTGTGCTTTCTCATTTTGTAAGTTAACATAGTTTAGTTGGTAATACCTCTAATATGGACATTGTGCTTCCTCATTTTATAAGTTGTGTTAAAATAGTTTACTTGGTAATACCTCTGAAATGGACATTGTGCTTTCTTATTTTTTTGAGTTGTGTTAAAATAGTTGACTTGGTAATACCTCTGAAATGGACATTGTGCTTCCTCTTTTGGTAAATTGTATTAAAATATTTCACTTGGTAATACCTATGAAATTGACATTGTGCTTTCTCATTTTGTAAGTTAACATAGTTTAGTTGGTAATACCTCTAAAATGGACATTGTGCTTCCTTATTTTGTAAGTTTTGTTAAATAGTTTACTTGATAATACAAATAATAATAATCAAATTTCAGATTAAACCAATATGACCAACGATTTATATTCATTACAATTTTCACTTCTGCCCATGGTGACCATACCTACGGGCAGAGGGGGGCTCCCCCCCATTTTAGCTCCCAGGTAAAGGAAAATATGTATATTAATAATTACAGTCAGGAATTTTTCTTTTAAGAGATTAGCACTAAAATATGTTTTAATAGTATATTTTATTTTACATATGCTTTCTGGGGGAGGTCATTAATTTCCCTGGACCCCTTTTGCCGAAGGAAGGGAGGGTACTTCTTAAACCCATACCCTGGTACATCCCTCTCCCCTAGAAAATATCATATGGGCACCCTTGCTTCTGCCGGCAGTCCAGCGACTGCTTACTTTAATTTATTTTATGTTGAATTTTCGTTGGCTTTAGGTGCACACTTTTCCCGTGAAATTATATTTTTACTTAAATATTTTTATTATTTATTTACATTTAAACATTGTTTTTTTAAACATGTTTGTTTAGTTTAATATATATCGTATAAATGATGTAATACGTATGTGTATACATACAATGAGGGAAACATTTAGCAATACTTAATAAATTAAATTATAAATAATAAATAATTATTTTTAAACGAATAGTATACAATTTAGAAAATCATATAAGTTTCCACTTCCATCGTGTGGTCATAAGCGCACACCCAATTTTTTATCCAAAAAATTACTTATAAGAAGAACTACGAGACTGTTAAATTACTAGTTAATGGTTGTTAAACTTAGTCGAAATATGATATTTTTAGATTGCCAAGTTTATTTTACCTTACAAAGAAAATTATTAATCCTGAAAACAGGTATAAACAGTTCTATAAGAAATCAATTGCTGCTTAAAACAGTTCTGTTTGTGTTTGAACAAAGTAACTGGATTTAAATAAATTGAAACTTTTCCAGCTTAGCGAACGAAACGCCCGTCCCGTTCCGCGAAATCTTAATTAAGGCAAGTTGATTATCCGAAAGCATTCGAGCCTGTTGTAGAGCTTAATGAGAAAATCCACAAGTCCTTTTAGCCTCGAGTTACGTCTTTGTTGAACGAAATACTGTCTGAAATGTATATTAACATTTGGTGAGCGAGGCGATTTTTGTACAGGCTATAATACACGAGGCGAAAAACGAAAAGCAGTCGTGGGACTACCGACAGAAGTGAATATAGACAATCTAGTTTATGTTATTTAAATTTTTTAAGATTTCAATTTTAAATGTGACAAGATAAAAATAACACAACTTACAAAATGAGGAAGCGCAATGTCCTTTCCAGAGGTATTACCAAGTACACTATTTTGACACAACTTAAAAAATGAATAAGCACAATATCCATGTTAGAGGTATCACAAAGCAAACTATTTTAACACAATTCATGGAACGAGGAAGCACAATGTCCTTTTTAGAGGTATTACCAAGTAAACTATTTTAACACAATTTTTGAAACGAGGAAGCACAATATCCTTTTCAGAGGTATTACCATGAAAACTATTTTAACACAATTTATGAAACGATGAAGCACAATGTCCTTTTCAGAGGTATTACCAAGTAAACTATTTTAACACAACTTGTGAAATGAGGAAGCACAATGTCCATTTCAGATTTATTAACAAGTAAACTATTTTAACACAACTTGTAAAATGAGGAAGCACAATGTCCATTTCAGATTTATTACCAAGTAAACTATTTTAACACAACTTATAAAATGAGAGGAAGCACAATGTCCATTTCAGAGGTATTACCAAGTAAACTATTTTAACACAACTTATGAAATGAGGAAGCACAACGTCCATTTCAGAGGTATTACCAAGTAGGCCTAAACTATTTTAACACACCTTACAAAATGAGGAAGCAAAATGTCCATTTCAGAAGTAACCAAATAAGCTATTTTAGCACAACTTACAAAATGAGGAATCACAATGTCCTTTCCAGAGGTAGTACCAAATAAACTATTTTATCACAATTTATGAAACGAGTGAAACAATTTTAACTTTGTTTATCATCTTAGCTTTGATTTTATAATTAACTCTACACCTTTATTATAATAACATTAATCATATGGAAACAGTAATACTTGTATCAAAATATAAAATTATATTAACTTAGTTTTCTAAATTTGTATTACACATACTTTCCATTTCTACTTTACATAGTTGCAATAGTCAGACAATTAAACTCACTTTTAATTGTTAATACCAGCGTTTGACGATAATATTCGAACTACGCTCGCCGGACGGAACCGAACGTCTCCAAACTTAAATTGATGAACCAAAACACATGTTGCTTGAATGTATTTATATTCATTACCATAGCGACCAATTCGATAACGGGTTTTCGTTACGCGTACATTTTCTACTTGTCAACTCCTACCGCGAACCGCGTAAAGGAACTTTGTTACAAAAACCACCGTTATCCAATCTTATTAAACGAGCAATTCTTGTATATAAATTTGTTTCGGGGATCTCGCTAACGGCTCTAACGATTTGGATGAAAATTTGCTTATACTGGAATTGTTTCTTGACGTCAGGAATCGAATGCGCTAGGTCTTGTGTCTGCAAAAATGCGCTAAGTAGCTCTTTTCGCTTATGTTAGCTCTGAACTTCGTTAGCTATGAAAGGCTATACATCTCCTTTGAAGTCACTAAATTTGTGAATAGATTCTATATAGGCTAGATACAATCCAAATGTTTTAAAAACAGATGTTAATCTCTTAATTTTAGCTCCAGATGTTTATATACTATTTAACAAACATGAGCCATTATCAACGAATCAGGTGGTATAGTACAACGCATTTAGAATGGCGTGCGGGCTGCGCATGCGCAGGAAAGCTCGCCTCCCACCAACTTCAGTCACAGTCAAATAGTAAAAAAAAGTACAGTCAGTGTCAAATCTGCACAGACGTGCGTGGCTGTGTTGTATATGTGATGTGTATAAAGCCATCGTCTATAAACTTGACTGTACGCCTCGCTGCCTAGCCTCGGTAGGGGAAATGTGGTGGGAAACTCCGTCTCTCTCGCACTACCCCCACACATGCCATTCTAATTGATTCTATCTATATCATTTTCAACTTATTTCTTTATACAAACACAAACGTAACTGAAACATTATTTTTGTGCTCTTATTAACTGTTCTGAAAACCTTTTTACCAGTTTCTGCATTCTTTGTATTCCTATAAAGGTAATATAAATTAGGCCTATCTAATGACTATAATTATTATTTGTTATTTCTAAAATACATAAACAATATCAAATATGGCATATTCGTTCGATAGGTTATATAACCTACATGTACCTATATTCGTTTTTGGACGTCAGGATTCGAAAGCGCTAGGTTTTATATCTGAAAAAAACTTTTTTTTTAATTTTTAATACTGAGCGATGTTCGGTCACCCAGGTACTGTTAGTCATTAAAAGAGGCAATTTTTTGTTTCTCGAAGTATGTTTTTAAAGTTTGCGGTTTTCAAGATATTTTACGTAAAACGTTTTAACGGCCTCAGTTTTGAAAATATATGATAAAACTACTTTTTGTACATAGGTAAAATATGTCGTACAAAATATAAATTCAAAATTTGCGTTCAATATATTTCCTACAGCAAAAATTATTAAGTATTTTGTAAAAAAAAAAATGGCGGATAAATACAAAACGAAGAATTTCCGAATCTATGTTCTATGTTCTATGTTTACAAGCACATTTTTCTCTATTTTCACTAGTAGAACACGATCTGAAGTTTCTGCATTTCTTTCTGAATCACCCTGTATAATTTTACTACTTTCATCTCTCGTGTTGATTTTCTAAGACAAAATTGTAAAAAAAAAAAAATCTGGTGTGCACATCACACAACTTTCCTTACCAAAATAGATGCTGTATCAATTACCAAATTTTTCGAGCGAGAGATTGATGATACCATTTTCGAGTTAATAGGAGTATCCGTTTCGAAGAAAGCGGTACTAACTTCAAAACGATTAATCCCACGGACCTGATTTTGGTCTCAATCGATTTCTCACCCCCAAAAATGTCATGGTCGATACCAAACACAGCTAGTTTAAAAAAAGTAATTTTTGCCCCCAAAAAGGGCGTTTTTGTGGTCAATTTTTGAAAAAATAGAAAAAGTTGAGTGGGGTATCTTTTTTGACATTCTTTTGGACGCTGAATCGAATGAGACCATTTTCAAGTCGATAGGACCAGCCATTTCGGAGATACAAACAAAATAACTTGCGTTTTTGTAATAACTTTTTTCAACGAATTTTTAAGGGTATATATAGAGTATGTTAGCAAAGTTTAATCAAAATCGTTAGAGGGGTTTTGGAGTAAATACCAAAAATGTGCTAAAAACTGGTCCCACGGTAAGACACCACCTCCGATTTGCTTCAAATTTACATGGGTTTAATTGTTTACGTGTTTGAAGATATCCTGTAAATTTCAGTTCGATCCGTCCAGCCGTTTGCCCTGTGCACTCCGGACACACACACACACAGACACACAGACAGACCAATCGCCAAAAATGCATTTTTTGGACTCAGGGGGCCTTGAAACGTAAAGATATTATGAAAACTCGACATCGAATTTTTGGGTCGATCGCAATACTTACCTTACCTAGTATAGGGTAAGGGAAGTAAAAACAATCCCAAAATTTAGGAAATATTGATTAACACCTTTTTAGCAACAAAAAGATAAATGTTCAAAATACGAGAAGGGTTGTTGAGAAAAGAGTAGCATCAGTAGTCATCCACAGAGGCCAACACCGTCAGATCTAGGACGTTTCAAAACGTATTTATAAACTCGTGGACGTAGAGAGACCTTGTGATGTCACTGGCGACATATTGCATTTTGACGTTTAATAAAGTTACCGGACACTCCCACGTGAAGCGTGCTTGTCATATTTATCTGTTTCACGTCCTTGAAACACCTTTAAAATATAAATATGTTGAGAGCGGATTTATTACCCATATGAATAAATAAATTAGTACACTTTTTTTTGTACATACTAAATACACTATGTAGGTTATTCAATTTAATTTATTGAAAGAAAGAAGAAGGGGTTTACAAAATAATATCGAAAAGACCTAAACTAATTCCATATTAAATACTAAAACATTTGAGTGTAGATTTAAATTTAAACCTGTAAAATAGGCCCTATCTTAACGCAAATCCGTCTTCCCCAATCACCCTGTATTACAAGCATAAATGTTACGTACTAATAGTGTTTTCTTACAATTGTTTGTCCGGCCACTGCCTAGTTGAAACTAAATACTGTGCTGAAGTAACGGAAAATATTAATGGTGACACTGAAGTTCTAGGATCGTGGTGAAATCTATATATATATAAGCGAAATACCACTCACTCACTCACTGACTCACTCATCACGATTTCTCAAAAACTACATAACGGATTGAAATGAATTTGGTATGTAGCTTCCTCTAGGGTTATAGGTGCTCACTAAGAACAAGTTTGAAAAAATTATACATTTTAGGGTGGGGGGGGGGGATCAAAGTTATTAAATCATGATTTCTTCAAAACTACCGAACGGATTGGAATTAAATTTTGTATGTAGCTTTCTCTAGGGCCAAAAGTGTTCACTAAAAAGGGTTTTAAAAAATTTGGAATTTTATGGGGGTTTGGGGGGTAAAAATTACTAAATAACGATTTCTCCAAAAAACCGAACAGATTGGAATGAAATTTGGTATGTAGCTTCCTCTAGGGCCATAGGCGCTCGCTAAGAAAGGGTTTCAAAAAATTCGAAATTTCAGGAGGGGTTTGGGGGATCAAAGTAATTAAATCACGATTTCTTCAAAACTACCTAACTGATTGGAATGAAATTTGGTATGTAGCTTCCTCTAGGGCCATAGGTGCTCGCTTAGAAAGGGTATGAAAAATTTCGAAATTTTAGGAGGGGTTTGGGGGATCATAATTTCAATTTAATAAAATCATAATTTCAGATCTTTTATTACTATGACAATAGTGCTTTTATTATTTAAGATCTATATATATATATAAGCCAAATACTACTCACTGACTGAACACTTAAAAAGAATACAATTACGTTAAAAAGACTGAAAATACCAACCACCACGGGCAACGCCATACGAGTCAGTTAGTACCCTAATATACGTGAATACATTATTTTTATAGTATTTTAACAAGTAAGCAAGGAATACATTTTTTGAAGATTTTAATTGAAACCTAATGAACCTAATAGTACGTGCAAGGGTATTTTTAACCCTAGACGCAAAAAGAGGAGTGTTATAACTTTAACATGTGTATCTGTGTGACAGTGTATCTATGTGTCTGTGTTTCTGTGTATATGTGTATCTGTCTGTGGCACCGTGGCTCCCAAACGGATGAACCGATTTTGATTTAGTTTTATTTCTTTGAAACGTGATTTGATCGAGAGGTCTCTTTAGCTACGAGTCAAGAAGATCTGTTCAAGCGTTCAGGGTTTTTAAAATTTTTTAATGTATCTGTTATTAACAAGAGTTGTTAATATACATTTCAGACAGTTTTTTTTTTAAGTTTAAACTTCTTTAGGAATTCCGAGCACTGTTAGGATGAGGTTAGATGTTTCCAAAGATACTTTTTATTTTCAGGCACAAAAGTGTTTAATTCTCTTCCGATCACAAAAAAAAAAAAAAAAGATACTTTCGAAAAAACGTAAGATATTTTCTTCCTTTTTCGAGAACAAAAGATACGCAACTTTTAAACTTCTGCAAAGAGTTGGCTGATAAAATACGAAGTAATTGACGACTTAATTTGTGTAACTAAGTGATATTTAATTTATTATTATGTTTAGCAGTAGTTTTTATTTGTTGTATTTTTATTCTTATTTGTAACTAATCGATTTTAATTTTTGCATAATTATGTTTTATATACTTTCTAGGGGAGACCCCTCCGGAACCCTGAAAACCCGCACGCCAACCCACAAATTTCGTAATTTGTCTTAAGTTAGAGTACTAGATAATTCTCTAGAATGGACATTGTTCTTCCTGATTTTTTAGGTTGTATTAAAATAGTTAACTTGATGATACCTCTGAAATAAACATTGTACTTCCTAATTCGATAAGTTGTTTTAAATTAGTGTATTTTGGTGATAACTGTGAGTTGGACATTGAATTTCCTAATTTTTCAAGTTGTGTGGAATTTAGTGTACTTGATAAATCCTCTGAAATGGACATTGGTCTTCCTAATTTTTTAGGCTAAAACAGTTAACTTGGTGATAACTCTGAAATGAAAATTGCACTTCCTAATTTGTTAAGTTGTGTTAAATTAATGTACTTGATAACACCACTAAAATGAACATTGAGCTTCCTCATTTTGTAGGTTGTATTAAAATAGTTTACTAGTTGATACCTCTGAAATGGACATTGGGCTTCCTTATTAATTTTGTAGGTTATGTTAAATTAGTGTACTTTATAATTCATAACAGTGTTCAATTCTGTCAGTAGTCCTAAGACTGCTTTCTTATTTTCTTTACAATCACCTAACTCGAAGCTAAAAGGATTGTAGATTTTCTCATTAAGTTCTACAACATGCTTTAAGGCTTTTAGTTGGTCACCTTGCCTTAATTAAGATTTTACGAAACGGGCCCAGCATTGATTTCGCTAAGCTGAAAACTTGGTGGTTGCTTTACGACTTTAGTTGAACATAAATGTGTTTCACAAAAAAATACATCAGCTATAGCACATGGATTTTTGATGAACATTTTCAAAAAACTTGTATGCTCTCTTATTACTAAGCAAGAATATTTTGGAATTCGTTGTTCTTCCATGATTTATGTATTTAACTAAACTACAAGGTTTTCTCCAAACAATACTCAGAAAGTGTTATACCGGCGAGGCCGTGTCCGACAGCTATTACTATAATTGAATACTTGCAAGATCAGTTCTCATTACAAATGCATTAAAAGTAACTCTCTGCAGAGGCACGGTTTCATCCTCTAAGTAAGTGCCTCTATTTATTTTCGAATTTACTTCAGTGTGTCGAGCATTCCCACGGGGCACGGGGAAAAGAGGTTTCAGAGTTTACGTATACAAAGCCTTCTCCAATGTAAAACTACTTCAAATTAAAAGCGTTCTTGAATATTTGCTAAGCAGTTGAACTTAAATATGCTTGTTGTTATTTTAGTGCTTTTTCCTGAATACACTCGACGACCCAAAAATTGTGTTCCTTAAAGTAATTGATTGCTGCTATCAATACCGAATAAAATGACCCAGTCTCTAGAAAGATTCATTCGTATTAGGTTCCCACAGTCAGCACTGCACATTCAATACAGTAATTAATTGCCAAGTGGCACAAAAATATTGTTTTAATTTTGATATTAGACTGTTTTCTTTGTACTTTTAGCGAATTTCCATAGGAGAAATGAGCTATTGCAGTGTCCTTTATGTAAGATCCAAGGTTGGGAGCAAATGAGCACCGACCATGATCCCCAGAACACGTTTTGGGGTGTCATTAAAAATCATACACATTATACGGCTACTCTAGCGGCCGCATTTTAAGTCCGATTTGGTCCAAATTTGGTACACACGTTGGTTGACTACGTGATTGGACGAGTTCGTTAGCCAAAAAAAATCCAACAACTGGAAGCACATTTTTTGACCGGAAGTAAAAATTTGTTTAGATTTTTCTACGACGATGAATATTTTTTAGAGTTTTAATATAAATGTGGGACGCTAGTCTGTACATTTTGTTTTTTTACGCGACATTATAGCTCACTTGGTTCCCTCGAAATCGATCAAAACGTAAAATACCATAAAAGTACCTGGTACAAAGCCATGTGGTCCATAATACCGTGGTGTTGGCGTGCGAAGCACGCAATGCTTTGTGTATTGAAGGTACTCCCAATATGGTGGTTGGCATGCGAAGCACGCATTGCACTGTGTATTGAAAATACTCCCAACATGCGGAGTGGCGTGCGAAACATTTTACAGCTATTTAGCACCGTCGTTAATAGACCTATTTCCCAAATTGTTGGTTGAAACCCTAAAACGTAGGCCTATACACTTAATTTTAGAAATAGGCTCAACTCAGCGGTTCAGCTGCGTGGTCGAATTATTTTTGTATTAAAATGTAATTCTACCTAGAACCTTTGTCAAGCGAGGTGGGTCATAAAAGAGTGATGTATTTTATCATCAACTAAAAAACCCAAATAAGACTATAAAAACGTATTTTCCCAGCACCCTATTGAATTGCTCGTCTTTCTTGTAAAACAATCAATCTTCGAATTTTAAAATGTAATTTATGTAATAAATTACACTTTTCCAATTCAACATTTACACTGCCAAGGCAAGTTCCTAGTCTCAAGGGAAAACTGGGGCAAAAAAGGTAAAACCACTTAGTACAACTTAAGGTGAAACGGATCCAAGGTGAGTGAGGCCTACGTCATGAATTCGTAATGAAGGTGGTACGCATTGATCCCGTAAACCGTGGTGGCAGCTCTTTGTGAATTATGTGCTAGTAAATGAAGTATTGGGGTAACGAGTTCAGTTATGCAAAGGAAAAGGTCAGTGGATGCTTTTGTTAATCGCTTTCGAAATACACGGTCACTGGAGGATTTTCTTGATGAGAAGGGATGTGCTTCATTCCACTCGCAAGTTGCTTTGCAAGTTTGCACCTCGACCTTTCGGCTTCAAATTATGGACAGCTTCGCTTCGCTCGGGTGAGCAATCTCGCTTATCCCCAGCCGTTGGCCTTGGATAAGAATTTTGGGAGAACTAAAAGAGCTATATGGTCGTGTAAAAAAACAAAGTGTGCAGAATAATCTCCTATATTTATTTTTTAAATTAAAATCGCCAAAAATTTTCATTCTAGTTCGAAAAATCTCAAAAACATTAAGTTGCTGCCGAAAATATTTTAATTAATTAAAGTTGATAGTCGTTAAAAGGTCGTAGCCTAAGAACGAAAACATATTTTTTATAGCACCTGCACTTGCTAATTTTCCAATTTAATAGAACAATAAAAAGTGTATAAACTTTACTTTAAGTGTTTGTACAAGATTTATTATACGTAGCAGAAAATTGCCTTACTACATTAAGACTATTCTATATACAGGCTGGTTATATAAAATACTTCCCCCCCTTTACCTTTTGTGTTTGTTAAAACAAACAAATATTCTTTGGGGAATGATACTAACTTAACCCAAAGCATCTTTTGAAGCAATCGTAAATTTTGAGTGTCTCCTAAAAATGGGGGATTTTGGGGTCAACTCAAAATTTTAAATAGGAAGTACGGTCATGTGATATATCATTTTAAAGGTATATTTAAGACTAGGAAAATGACAGAAATAAAATAAAAATCGGACCACCCAAAACAAAATGGCGGCCCTAAACGTATTGAAATAAATCGACATAAATTTGCTAATATCTCGAAAAGGAAGAGTTTTTAGAACAAATTTCAAGAGATAAAGAATGTTTGTTCCAAAGTGCTAAAAAGATGCTTCCAAATCGATTTCGTAAACTTTATCTTTACTCCTCCATCTTAGAAAATTTTGTAAAAAATAAAATTTACGAGTGATGGGAAGACTAATTCAACTGATATATTTCGTACACGAAGGCAGCTATTCCTCGCCTTCTTGGAGAGACTAATTCCCTAAATAGTTAAAACCCCAAAACATATAAACTTAATTTTGGAATAAGCTCAACACTCTTCGGCGGTTCAGCTGTGTGAACGAATTAGTTTTATGAAGTTTTGATTAACACTGTTTACCAGTAAAAGCGGGGTTTTCTGAAGAGAACTAAAATTATTAGGGTCCTTACCAAAAGTGCAGAAAATAAATTCTTGTAAAACTCCAGCAAAAAACGTTATTTATAAACGTATTAAGAAATTCGGAAAATCGGCAAACAGAATGAAATTTACAAGAAATTAAATGAATTAAATAGACAAACTAATTTGGCTACGGTTTAGCCACTCTGCCGCAAGTAAAATCCAAAAGACGAAGTTTATTTACGGCGAAGTTTGGTTTTGTTTCATAGTATACATAAATACAGGGTGATTCATAAAGAAACGGAGAAACTTTAAGGACGTGTTCTACTAGTGAAAATAAAGACAAAAAAAGCATACAAGCATGTGTTCGGAAATTCTTTGTTTTCCAATTATCCACATTTTGTTTACAAAATACACTTAATATCTTTGGATGTACTGGATATATTGAAAACAAATTTTGGATACATATTTGGTATGATATATTTTACCCATTTACGAAAAACCAAAACGTTGTTTTGTATATTTTCAAAACGGCGGTTGTTTAAAATGTTTAATGGACAACATAAATTACAAATTTTAAAAACGCCCGAATGGATGTTCAAATTTGATTGAATCATAGCTAAGAACACTTTAAATCAAGTAACATTAAAACAAAATCGATTCACCAGTTGGAGCTACGTTGCCACAGAGAGACACACGTTAAACTTATAACACCCCTCTTTTGGCGTCGTGGGTTAAAAATATCTCGAAACCGCTAACATTAAAAAACTTAATTTTTTTTATGACAAACGTGAAGTTTTTTTTTAAATTATATCTGTAACATAAAAGATAACTGAGCTATTGGCTAAAAACTAAGCGTTTTGGATTTTATTGAACACGACGGAGACAATAAATTTTTGTTTATAGCCCGTAAATAAAATAATAAAAAATCATGTCTTTCACACAAAAAAACTGGCTCAACTAAGTATGCGTCAAAATCTAATATACCGCCCCCCCATCTGTAATAATAAATCGTAATTTCAGTGAAAATTTCAGAATACAAAATAGTGTTTCCATTTGCTCCACCTAGTCGCCGCGGAGGGGGGGGGGGGGGGGTTAAGTGAGTAAAGCCCCATGTTTTTAATATTTTTGTCACCCGTGCCAACAAAAAATAGCATGCAACAATGGCTAAAATAATTTAGGTCATATTACAAAGAAGGTATACATACATATTCTAATTTCTGTATATTTAAGTTGATAAGTTGAGAGATTATTTTAGACCGAACACCCTACACAAATTCATAACATGTAATAAAATACAACCCAGTTAAACTGAAAGATTAATCGCCTTTATAGTAGGCAAACAATACAAGCTGCATGGGTCGTGTAGACACGGGAGTTTACGGTCTATAAAAACTGTACTTAAAACATTATTTGTACAGTTTATATTTTCTTATTAAATTGCAAAATTAGCAACTGCGGCAACCACTACTCTTCTCTCATAACTTTAATTAAAACATTGTTTGTGGCACTGAGTACGAAATAAAAAAGTTTATCAAATATAAAATAAAGTTAGTACCAGGAAAGTAAGAATATTTATTTTAGTAAGAAAACATTATAATATAAATTACTAGCTGACTCGGCAATGCTTCGGTATTGCATAATTATTTTGGTGAAATAAATGCGACAGATGGTAATTTTGTGTGTCATAAGGATATGAATCGTAGGTTATAAACCATGTCATTTATAATACACTTCATAGCTGTACACCATTTACATGTCGTCATAGGACCTAGTTCAACTGTTTTGTCTTTGTGATAATCGGTGTTGCAGTTGAAGTGAAATCCTGACATTGATTTTTCAGACCATGGAAGCACCTTCAAGTGACATCTTTTAGAACTGTATTTTTGAACGGCAGCCATTCTGACCTGGGGATTTTGTTGACTGTACTTTTTGGAAGCCTCACGGTGCACGGCAAGATTTTTATAATATCTTTTGACAGCCTCGCGATTTACGGCGGGAATTTTTGCATTGTATCTTTTGACAGACTCCCTATCTGCTTTAGCACGATTAATATTACAGAAAGTATTATTCGCCGCTTTTCTCCACGTTTCAGAGTGGTTGAACAATGGAACAATGATCTGACTCAACAGTATCAGATGACAAAAACGGCTCTGTCGACGGAGACTGAGAGTTTTGGAGATCATTGTTTGAAAGCTGCCCAATTTTTTCTAATATTATCCGCAATATACGACTGAACGGGAGTATCAGGAATAGAAGGGTTTAGAGGAATAAGAACATCAAAATGATAAGCCCAACTGATGCACCAGTGCCTTGTGGTCACTGAGTAGGAAAGTGAAAGTGAGGGAGGGGCGGGAGGGGCAAGGTACAGTTATTTGTGCCAGGTTTTTTGTTTCGTTTCAAGGCTATATACATTTTAAGAAATAGTGATCAGTCTGTAGGCAACAAAATACAAAATCCAATTTACAATTATTTTAAACAATTAAAAAAAATTCGTAAGACTTATAACCGTACGATATTTTGTTTAGTTGGAATATCTATCTCATAAATAGTATATATTGTTTAAGATTTCACCATGTTTAGACAAATCGTTCATTAGATATGATGATAAATGTATAGATCGGGGCAGCAAAATATATAGATAGATGCCCCGATCCGGATTTGCATGGATCGATAGAGAAATCAAAGTTTTATGGGCTACTGCAATAGCTCATATTTCCTATGAAAATTCGCTAATAACAGATCTTTCAAATTGTCTTGTACATTGCATTCGAAAGGTTTAGACAGAGTAATTTTCCACGATAAAAGCTATAATAAAGTAGAAATTATATCGCACTGAAATGCTCTTTTTAGCAATCAAGAAACCGTTATGGCATCATTTGAATAACGAGCGCACTTAACTAAGATATCCCTCAAACTGCAACTGGCTAGTTAGCATAATTAACCTCAGACAAATACAACTATCGCAAGTTTTCAGAGATTTACAAAGCCGTCATTTACATTGCTCGGTAACTCTGCAGAACTAATTGCTCGGCAAACATTCATCTTGTATTCTGTTTGTTTTGCTCCTCTGAAGAGAAAAATGTAAACCGTTCTCCGAGAAAGAATGTCTCGGAGCTTATTACGAAAACCATTAGAGTAAATAATCTCTTTATACAAAATTACAAGACAAGGGTTTGCGGTTTGCTAAATGTGTTTTAACTCTTGAAAAATGAATGGAAAGTGATTGTAACGTAGATTTGCAAACATATTCTCCTTCAAGTCCGCTTTATAGGATGATACGTTTATGGAAGGCAATAATTTTGGTTATGTTGTAGGCCTACTGTAAAGATTTACGCCCTCCCAATATAAAGGATTTCTCAGAACTCATTACCATTGTTTAAGATATTGTATCTGAACAATACAATTCATGAAAATGTATGATACTACACGCAAGGTACACGAGTCTTCGCTCGCATTTATGACTAATTGAATTAAGGAAATACCAGGAAAATATTAAAACCGAACAGAAAGAGTATAGTGAGTTTCGCCCAAATCAATCTATAATTTCCTTTAGGCTTACAAACATGATCAGCTGTGCGCCAGTAATATGAGGGGCATTTCACGTCTATGAATACATTTTACCTATGTACAGTATATAAAAGCGAAATACCACTCACTCACTCACTCATCACGATTTCTCAAAAACTACCAAATGAATTGAAATGAAATTTGGTATGTAGCTTCCTCTAGGGACATAAGTGTTCACTAAAAAAGTGTTTTAAAAAATTGGAAATTTTAGGGGGCTTTGGGGGGTAAAAATTACTAATTCACGATTTCTCCAAAATTACCGAACAGATTGGAATGAAATTTGGTATACAGCTTCCTCTAAGGCCATAGGCGCTCACTAAGAAAGGGTTTAAAAAATCAAAATTTTTGGGGGTTTGGGAGATCGAAGTTATTAAATTACGATTTCTTCAAAACTACAGAACGGATTGGATTGAAATTTGGTATGCAGCTAGGGCCATATGTGCTCACTAAGAAAGGGTATGAAAAATTTCGAAATTTTAGGAGGGTTTTGGGGGGATCAAAGTTACTAAAATCATAATTTCAGATCTTTTGTTATTATCTCAGAAATAGGTTTTGTTTCAAAGGTTTAGTTTAAAGTTCTTACAACTTGTACAGGTTTAATCACTGTATTGTACTTGCAAAAGACTGAATATTTACACAGAACTGTGTGTCTTAAATTATTCATATTTAATCCTCCGACAGTGCGAATGAATAATACATGTTGTTACTCTTCAACTTTTGTGGAATCAAAGGTATAAACGTGTATGTAATAATGGAAAGTATTTTTGTTTCTTAAGAGATTAATAATTCTTCTGAAATTACAAAAACTGTCTAATCGTCATGTAACTGACCCAACACTGAATTCTAAACCGAAAAATTCTACATGGATGGGGTGGAAGGCTACCATATTGTATAACCTTCATGGAACTGCGGGATGCGTTTCAAAGTTATAAACGATACAAACCACGCTTAAATGTATTCTTTATTTTAATTTTATGTTAGAACTATACTGAACCAACACACGTTTCTTTAATGCATTTAGATGCATCACCATAACAACCAAGTTAGGAAATTTAGACATTTTAAACAAATGAGAAAGTTCTAGATCCATTTTAGAGGCATCACTAAGTACACTAATTTAACACAACTTACAAAATGAAGAAGCACAAAGCACATTTCATCGGTAGCGTGTCGTGATTAAACCCATACAGCTGAGTTTAAGCCTTTGAATTTATCTCTGCCTAATTTATTTCGTCGATTTCTGATTCTTTCATGATCACCCTGTTATACTTCGTCAGGTATGGCATGACCTCTTAGATGCGTTGGCGGGAGGGAAGTGGGACGCCGTCCGCTGGAGGGGAAGGGAGACCACGCACAGACAATTGGAGTATTTTATTCGCTTCCAGACCGAAGTATTACGTTCAGAGCACGGCAACAGACTGAGCCTTTTTGACTCCCCACCACTCGAATTAACTCCAAATCAACTGCGCATCTCAATTGAATAAGTCATGCTACACTCTAGATCTTCTATACTATACATTAAACTTCTGGTTTATATTAGTAGCCTAATGAAGAAGAAGAAATCAACGACGAAATCTAAAACACAAAGCGTCTCACTTTAAGCACGTATCGCGAGTCCGTATATTTTACCTCATCCAAAAATTGTACGGTGCTCCAGAAGAAGTTTTCACTTCAAAAATCATTTTGTTCGTCCTGCAAAGCTGGAAGGACTGGCTAACGTTTATAATGATTACAAGACGAAGTAACGCCGTCGTAGGACAACAGGTAGGACATACGTCTTGGTCAGCATGAGTGGTAAATATTTGAAATGTTAATGTGAGCTGTTAATCCTAGCGCTATCCCAAACCTGTAGGTCCAGTGGGAACAGTACGAGGTTGGAGTTGAATTGCTGGGTTAAAGTTTGAACTCTTTGTATATTTGAATAGAACTGAAGTATTATTATGCACTTAAGGCTCATCGGAAAATTACTTCCCTACATACTGTCCAGTTAAATGCGATTTTTATCGGAATATTAAAAACATTAATTTATTTTTAATCCTAGGAAAACACGTTTTACTTTTAATTAAATTCATTACAAAATTGTAAAAAATACTGTAGATTGAATTTGTATATTTGACTTTTTCAAATAGAAAACAACGGGATAGATTATTACAAGTTTATTTTTGAAATTAATTAAAATGAACTTAAAAAATGCTTTAACTTACGAAATTCCTGCTTTGCAACAGCGTAATGGCACAATAAGGTTCCTTGCCAATAAGAGCAAAACATTTATTGTTTTTCACACTATTTGGTTTGCCGGTTGCCTTGCATCGCAGTGGCAGTGGACGTCAGGACTTCACATTTTACCAAGACCGTTTTAAGTGAAAGTGGCTACGTTCTTCTCACTCCATTAAAAGAATTTGGCCTTTCGGTTTTTTACCGTATGGTAATAGTATGCAACAAGTTCTAATTGATTTTAAATCTTTTACAACGATTCCAAGTATACATAATTCGACCACGCAGCTGAACCGCAGACGTCAGTTGAGCAAATTTTCAAATTTATGTTTGTAGGCCTATGTTTTAGGGTTACAACCAACAATATGTGAAATAGGTCTATTCACGACGTTGCTGAATAGCTGCAAAATGGTTCGCACGCCATTCCGCATATTGGGAGTATCTTCAATGCACAATGCATTGCGTGCTTCGCACGCCATTCCGCATATTGGGAGTATCTTTAACACACAAAACATTGTGTGCTTCGCACGCCAATTTCACGGTGGAATCCACCACATTGCTTTGAACCGGGTACTTCCATGGTATTTTACGTTTTGATCGGTTTTGGGGGAACCAAGCGAGCTATAAGGCCACGTAAAAAAAACAAAATATACAGAATAACATCCTACATTTATATTTGTAGAAAAAACCCAAAAACAAATTTATGCTCGTAGGAAAAATATATAAATTAGTTACTTCCGGTCGAAAACCATGCTTCCGGTTGTTTAATTTTTTTGACTAACGAACTCGTCTGAGCGACGTAGACAGCCAACATGTGTACCAAATGTGAACCAAATCGGACTTAAAATGCGGCCGCTAGAGTGCGAACACGAACACATATATACATATATATAAATGATTTTTAATGACACCCCAAAACGTGTTTAGGGGACCATGATCGGTGCTCATTTGCCAGACCTTGGGTCTTACCATAAGGGCCACTGCAATAGCTCTTTTTTCCTATGAAAATTCGCTAACAACGGCAAACGGAAACTATAATTTCAAAGGTCGAAGGAGATAATGGGAGTTTTTCAACGATTCCAAAGTAGAAAGAAGGTTGGATGTTAAAGAAAATTTAAATAACTTGATCGCGCAGCTAAACCGCTCACGTTAGTTAAGCGAATTTTCAAAATTGAATTTATATGTTTTAGGATTTCAACCAACTATTTGGGAACTTAATCTACTCACGAAGGCGCTGAATAGCTTCCTACGTGTACCAAACATATTAGTAGAATTTGTTCTCACATCAGTCTCCAGCCACGGCTTTGCGAGTTTGCACCACGACCTTGCTGCCTCGGATCATGTAGCTTAGCGAGTTTGGATCCCGGTCGTCGGCCTCGGACCACATGGTAAAATCCTATGTACCTTTATGGTATTTTTACATTTTCATCGATTTTGGTGAACCAGACGGGCTATAAGTTAATCTAAAAAACTAAATTATCCATTATATTTATGCCGTGAGATACAGTTGTTGCTTCCGGTCAAAAAACGTTTTTCAACTTGTTTGGCTAACAGACACTCCAAGAGCGTAAAAGAGTTGGACCAAATCGAACGTAAAATGCGGCCGTTAGGGCGTGAACATATTATACTAGTGGACCCAGCAAGGCTTCGCTATTGCTTGATTTAATTTAAAGGGTAGTTATTACATTGACTTAAGTAATCGAATTGCAAAATGTTTTTTATGCCACTTAAGAGAATACTACTCAAATTTATATTTATAGTTTGTTAACCTTTATAGATAATACAGAAAACCTTTCGTTTGCTCGTTACATAACCTTAAAAAACTGATAGGTGTGAAGAATTGTAAGAAACCGGATTATAAATTAGCCAAATTAGTTGCAAATGAACATGTTTTGGTTCTTTGTAGGCATAAACTAAAATTATGTTCAGTTTTTGATCCAAAATCAGCTGTTTTATATATAATATGTAACGACCAATGTTTGAATTGAATTTAAATATAGTAAGCATTTTTAGTTGATTTTTGTTTGCTTTAAGTTGGTCAATCTAAACTAAAAAATCTGTTGGTTTTGAAGAATAATAAACTGTTTATAAATGTTAAGTAAAGTTGCTATGGTAACGAATGTAAACAAACATGTGTTACTAAGCATTTTATTAGAAAAGATGTTTCTTGAGTTATGGTAAAAATTACGTTCAGTTTTCCTGAATTAGAATTTTTCCAAATTTTTCTTTTCACAAAAACATTTGGAATATTACGAACATTTTAAAACAAAAAATGCCAAATTGGTTCAGCCGTTCTCAAGTTATACGCCTACCAACGAACAGCAATTAATTTTTATTTATCATACTTATATAATAATTCACTAGACCCTTAAACGTTTGGTAATCCTATTGATAGCTATTTCTGAAGATCTACCGGGCCGATTTTAGTGCTGTTTGTTTTAAATGACAGAAAATGTTGTCATTATTATCAAAAAATTATGAAATGTCAATTTTATTTCATGGGCACATTTAAAATGGCACTTTTTGAGTTTTTTGAC
This sequence comes from Philaenus spumarius, assembly GCA_018207615.1. NCBI lineage: Eukaryota > Metazoa > Arthropoda > Insecta > Hemiptera > Aphrophoridae > Philaenus > Philaenus spumarius. Next base: position 129,491 of record JAGFPH010002665.1, on the reverse strand, counting down.
TTTTATGTTTAAATCCTATTGATAGCTATTTCTGAAGATCTACATGGCCGATTTTAATGCTGTTTGTTTTCAAAGACAGAAAATGTTATCATTGTTATCAAAAAATTATGAAATGTCAATTTTATTTGATGGGCATACTTAAAAGGGCACTTTTTAAGTTTTTTGGCTTTTATGATAAAATCCTATTGATAGCTATTTCTGAAGATCTACCGGGCCGATTTTAGTGCTGTTTGTTTTAAATGACAGAAAATGTTGTCATTATTATCAAAAAATTATGAAATGTCAATTTTATTTCATGGGCACATTTAAAAGGGCACTTTTTGAGTTTTTTGGCTTTTATGTTTAAATCCTATTGATAGCTATTTCTAAAAGTCTAACTGGCCGATTTTAGTGCTGTTTGTTTTAAAAGACAGAAAATGTTGTCATTATT
>JAGFPH010002665.1:108409-128961 GCA_018207615.1 Philaenus spumarius | reverse complement strand
TTAAAGTACTTATACTACATATTTATAAAGATCTACCGGGCCCATTTTAGTTCTGTTTATTTGAAATAAATACAGAATATTGTTATTATTATTAAAAAGTTATGACAAGTAATTTGTACTTCATCCTAATACTTATAAGGAAACCTTTTGAGGTTTTTTGGTTCTAGATTAAAACCCTATTAATACCTATTTCTGGAAATCTTGCAACCTATTTTCGTGTGGTTTATTTTAAATGAAAGTAAATGTAATTATTATCAACAAAATAATAATTGACATTTTTATTTCATCGGTTTATTATTAGAAGTCTTTTTTAGTTTGTTTGGTTTTATTTTAAAACTCGATTGATACCTATTTTTGATCATTTTTAAATTAAAGAAAATGACGGAATTATTATTTTTTTAAATATGATACGATTGATACCTATTTCTGGAGATACATTTTGCCCTAGGACATTTTTCAGCCGACCTCGGGAGGCTTTTTTCGCTAGTTATTATAGATTATACATTTGAATCAATTGTTGTAATCTGGTATTTTATTTTATTGATTACTTTGGTAATGAATTTAAACACATTCAAATGACATGGCTGTGTTAGTTAATCAGTCTAGGCGTACCCTAAATTTATTTTGTGTGTTTAATTTTATTTGCGTAGTATTTTTCCTATATTTTAATAGATATTTTGCTATTCGGGGCGGAGACAAATCCAACAAATCAAAGATTGTAAAAATTGGTTCAGCCGTGTTTGAGTTATAAGTGGTGTAACAAACCCGACTTTGTTTTACATATATAGATATAAAATGTTTAAAGATATCCCGAAACGTGTTCTGGGGACAATGATTGGTGCTTATTTACTACTCCCAAACTTAGGTCTCGCCGTAAAAGTCACTACAATAGCTCTTCTTTAATAATGTTCGCTAATATATGAATTTACAAAGTCCTTTTTGAAGCTCGCAAACTTTAAAAATTTAATTTAATTGAAAAGAAAATCTTTTAATATTTTAAGTGGTTAAACAGATTTAGAAAACCCAAAGTAAACTTAAGCGTCTTACGATAATATTTTCTCTAACGGGCTATTTAATAATTGCTGCAGACTTTCTTTCCTATATAAGTTTACTTTTTGTATCTTCTGAGGAACAAAACCAACAAAACGAAACGATTTGTAGAACAATTAGGTTTGTTGAGTTTGGGAAAATAAATGGAGGATTTGTAATTCTCTCAAAACGTGGATATACATCATGAATTATATCCACACTTTACATAAAAACCATGGATATACATTTACACACACGTCATGTACTTTAGGACGAAGATTTATCGCAGTTCAAAAATTAATTTCGTAAAAAATATTTGATACAATATTAAAACATCCATACCAAAGATGAAGTGAGTCCATGGTTTGACCTAAGGTCAGGAGTGGTTAGTGAGCACCGATAATGCTCAATAGAACACGTTTTAGGGTGTCCTTAATAATAGTATATTTACGACCGATTTGGATCAAATTTGGTATACATGTTGGTCTTCCAAGTCGCCCGGACGTTGGCCAAAAAAATCCAACAACCAGAAGCAGCGTTTTTGACCAAAAGTAAATGTTTTTCAGTTTGTTCGATCTCGAGTTAATCTGTTTTGGGGTTGTATATAAAAATAGACGGTACCAGAAACTGGCACATACTTTATCACAAACATATTTAAATTCACTGTCACTTCATAATTGTATTACAATTAATTGGAGAGGGGATAGGCTACATTAAAGTAGGAGAGTAACTAATACATATTATTATTATTAGCTAGAGAGAAAACTATTAGATCGAATTCGAAAAAAAATGCACCAAACATGGCAATTAGGCCTCTATAGATGCACGAAAAAAGGTTTAAAAAAAACTTTGAAAAACAACGCCCTTTTTGACAAAAACCTCCCTCCCCAAAATTAGTTATTATTATTATTATTAGCTAAACGAGAATTTTTAGAAAGATACGGTATTTTGCATATGGTAGGGTACATTAGGAGCTACAAATAAGAAAAAATTTATCAAAATCGTTATAGCCGTTTTATTATAAAAAATAATAACTGATTGTTTTAGGGTTTTTTGGCCAAAAAGGGGGTTGTTTTTCAAAATGCTTCTAATCCTTTTTTTTCGTGCATCTAGACAGGTCTAATTGACATGTTTTGTGCAAATTTATTCGAAATCGATCTAATACTTTTCTCTCTAGTTTTGTATACATACAGACAGATATTTTGTAAAAACTACTTTTTTTGGGTTCCGAAACGGGTATTTCCACAAAAATCTCAACATAGATTGTTTTCGATCACTATATACTTTCTCCATACTATATATAGTGAGAAAGTAAAAAAATATATTTTATTTTATTTTGCAGATTGTGTTTTTTTTCGATCCAAACTTTAAATACCATGGAAGTACCCTGTTAAAATCAACTTGGGGGATTTTATCGTGGGCCGTCTTCTGATGCGATGCCAAAGGTCGGAATGGAAACTCACGAAGCTACTTTGCCGTACCCCATTTAGTAGTATTGTTGCAATAAAACGGGTGTTTCAAGAGTAAATTTAAATTTGAATTACTTTTCGGTTGAGACTATTTACAAAAGTGGGATTGTACAAAATCATGCCCACTTTCACATGTAAACTAATGTGTTTTATATGACAGTAATTCTGCTATCGGGCAATCAACATTTCCTGCACAACAACAGCCAATTTATCAAACCAAAGATCTGTTACTTCTTGAAGCAAATTGCAGACTACAGTTATTGAATGGTCGTTGGTTTCGAGCGATGGACACGGTCCTTCAGATAGCCAAAAAGTCAGAACTCCGTAGGAGTCAAGTCAAGGGAGGACTTCACTGCTCACTGTCTTCAAACTACACGTATAAAAAAATGTAGTTCCAAATGTTTTAGCCTGATTTAAAGTTTGTGTGGGTACTCCATCATACATGGAAATGATATAAATGGTATCTCTAATTATCGTTTTCTCACTGACGATAGTTATTTGTTACACTATTATGAACTTCTACAAAAACGTAAAAACCAAACCGTCTAGACCGATTTTCAATTCCCGAATGTCCCTGCATAAAAATATAATTTTGTTTTGAGATTAAACCAGAAGTATCTTAAATATAATAATTTTAAATTGACACTTTTTGAAGAACCATTAGTTGCATGGCAGTGAGATAATTTTTATATTTCAATAGAATGTCTAAATTTCTTAACTTGGTTGTTATGGTAATGAACCTAAATGAATTAAATAAACGTGTGTTGGTACAGTATAGTTCTAACCTAAAATTAAAATGAATAATACATTTAAGAGTGGTACCGCTTATAACTTTGCACCCATCCCGCAGTCCCTTGGGGGGTTATATAATATATGGCAGCCCTTCATGTAGAATTTTTCGGTTAAAAAATGCAGGGTTGGGTCAGTTACCCTGTCAATGAGACAGTTTTTATATTTTCAGAAGAATTATTAATCTCTTAAGAAACAAAAATACTTTTCTCTATTACTTACACGTTTATATACCTCTGATTCCACAAAAGTTGAAGCGTCACAACATGTATTATTCATTCGCACTGTCGGAGGATTAAATATGAATAATTTTAGACACACAGTTCTGTGTAAATATTCACAGTCTTTTGCAAGTACAATACAGTTATTAAAGCGGTACAAGATGTAAGGACTTTATAAACTAAACATTTGAAAGAAAAACCATTTCTGAGATAGTGGCTTCGACTATTAATGCGATATGTGTGAACAACAATCAATATATATATTGAGATGACCGACTGATATGGAATCTACGTACGTAGAACAAAAACTACTTAAGATACAAATAATTCTACCACGCAGCTGAACCGCTGACGTGAGTTGAGCGAATTTCCAAAATCAAGTTTATAGACCTATGTTTTACGGTTTCAACCAACAATTTGGGAAATAGGTCTATTCTTGAGGGTGCTGAATAGCTGCAAAATTTTTCGCACGCCATTCTGCATATTGGGAGTATCTTCAATACACAATGTATTGCGTGCTTCGCACGCCAACCGCACGGTAGAATCCGCCACATGGCTTTGAACCGGGTACGTCTGTGGTATTTTACGTTTTGATCGATTTTGGGGGAACCAAGCGAGCTATAAGATCGCGTGAAAAAACAAAATGTGCGGAATAACATCCTACATTTAAATTTGTAGGAAAAACTAAAAAAAAATCATTTTCGTAAGAAAATCTCAAAAAATAGTTACTTCCTGTTAAAAAAACATGCTTCCGATTGTTGGATTTTTTTTAGCTAACAAACTCGTCTGAGCGACGTAGACAACCAACATGTGTACCAAATTTGAACCAAATCGGACTTCAAATGCGGCCGCTAGATTGCGAGCACATATATACAAATATATATATGATTTTTAATGACACCTAAACCGTGTTCTGGGGACCATGATCGGTGCTCATTTGCTACTCCCGACCATGGGTCTTACCCTAAGGGCCACTGCAACAGCTATTTTTAATATGGAAATTCGATAATAAGAAAATTTAAAGGTATATTTTTATGGAATCTTAGACGCACAATAAGATTTTTAGCGGGGTTTTAATTTAAAACATGAAAATAGTAAAAATTCTGGAGTTCTCTCCAAGTCCTATATCAGATAAAACAACTTTTAGTCTACATTCACTACAATAGCTTAATAAATTGTCAAATTTAGAATGAGTGTATTATTCTTCACAACCAACAGCTTTTTTTAGTAAACAGAAACAAAATACAACGAAACATTATCACTGTATTATAATTCAATATTGTAAATAAAACAGTTGATTCGGATTAAAAACTTAAACATAACTTAAGTTTAAGCATATAATGGACCAAAACACGTATGTTTGCAACCAATTTGGACAATTTAGAATCAGGTAATTATTCTTCACAACAAACAATTTTTCAGATTAGGTAAAAACAAACAAAGAACTTACTGCACTGTATTATAAGCCTAACAAAACAGCAGTTGGGATCAAAAGTTTAGTAACACGTAAGTTTATATTCATTACCATAACAACCAACTTAACAAATTTAGAATCAGTTTATTATTATTCACTACCAACAGTTTTTTAGGTTAGATTAATAAAACAAAAGTATAGACAAACAAAAATCAATGAAAAATGCTTACCGTATTATAATTCAATTTAAACATCTGTTGTTACATATTATACATACAACAGCTGATTTGGCTAAACGCTTAATTTAATTTTATGTTAGGCCTGTAATTATCCAACAAAATATTTATTTGAAAACAATTTCGCAAATTTAGAATTTGGTAATTATTCTTCACAACTAAAACTTTATTTTTAGATTAGGTGAAGGCAATCAAAAGGTTTATTGTAGTATAAGTCAAACATCTGGAGCACATTTTATATTGTTTCTTTTAGTTGCTATTGATTATTATTAGCGAATTTCCATATGAAAAATGAGCTATTGCAGTGGCCCTTATGGTAAGACTCAAGGTCAGGAGTAGCAAATGAGCACCGATCATGGTCCCCAGAACACGTTTTCGGGTGTCATTAAAAATCATATATATATGCATATATGTGTTCGCACTCTAGCGGCCGCATTTTAAGTCCAATTTGGTTCAAATTTGGTATACATGTAGCATGTCTACGACGCTCGGACGAGTTCGTTAGCAAAAAAAATCCAACAATCGGAAGTAACTACTTTTTTCGAGATTTTTCCTACGAGAATGAATTTGTTTTTGAGTTTTTTCTACAAATACAAATGTAGGATGTTATTCTACATGTTTTGTTTTTTTACGGGACCTTATAGCTTGCTTGGTTCCCCTAAAATCGATCAAAACGTAAAATACCATAAAAGTACCCGGTACAAACCCATTTGGTGGATTCTACCGCGGGGTTGGCGTGCGAAGCACGCACTACATTGTGTATTCAAGATACTCCCAATACGGGGGTTGGCGTGCGGAGCACGCAATGCTTTGTGTATTGAAGATACCCCAATATGCGGAATGGCGTGCGAAGCACGAAATGCTTTGTGTATTGAAGATACTCCCAATATGCGGAATGGCGTGCGGACCATTTTGCAGCTATTCAGCACCGTCGTGAATAGACCTATTTCCCACATTGTTGGTTGAAACAGTAAAACATAGGCCTATAAACTTAATTTTGGAAATTTGCCCAACTCACGCCTGCGGTTCAGCTGCGTGGTCGAATTATTTAAATATTAATGGTGAAATAACAAAGCAAGCCACAAATCGAATTATTGGGAATGACCGTCTATTTCGACCTCTTTCTTGCATTACTTAAGTAAAGGTCACGTTTAAGTCGTCATTTCCGTGAAACTATCAGAGTATACAATAATCTCCTTGCATTGGCTTCGGTACGGATCACCGCGGGGATTGTTGAGTGAGGCGACTAACTCCGCAACCCATCACTGCAGTCCCATTGGGGGTTATATGGTAGCCCTCAATCAATGGACTTCTTATGGGAAGTTGGTCAAGCAGCTCGGAATTGAGTGCCAAAGCGCCGAGACTGACTAGAACATCTTCAGACAAAATGTACCTGAATTCTCCGTCGATAAGGATTATCTTAATGCAATTATTTTGTAAAATTTCTATTGGATTCATTGTGGCAAGTAATGTCCGTTTCCCATACTGTAAGACCATAATCCAGCTTAAAGTGTATGAACGCATGTCTCTGAGGAGGTCATACATTCTCGGTAATTTAAAAAATACATATTTCAATAATTTATTCGAGATATGCAGCTTCCAACTCGGTCCAAACTTGCTGAATTTCACAACTGCAATGAATATACAGGTTGATAACCACGTACGTTACAACCATTCTATACGCCTGGGATATATTTCAGTGTCTGACAGTGTTAATGCGACAACGTTTACTATACTGCTATAATGGCCGTCGGGAATTCTGTACAAGAAGAGCAAATATATTACAAAGCTCCATTAAAGCAGTGAGTAGCTGGACGAAAAGTTGGAGAATAAATTCAAATGAGAAGCAATCGATTCGTATTAATTTTACAAATAGAAAACTCACAACTTGCCAGTGAAAACTGATTCAAAGAGAACTAACTCAGTCATTTACCTCGAAACGAACCTTATGCTAAATTGAGATGGAAGGCTCAAGTCAAGAGAAAAAGATGCGAACTAAACATACAATACAGAAATATGTAGTGGCTGTAAGGGAGAAATTTAGAGCTATCCGTTCAGAATAAACTGCTGCTTTATCAACGAGTGATAGACCCTGTGGTATAGAACTGTGGACTGTACCAAGAATAATAATTCTTATATTTTACAAAGATTTTAAAAAGTACTTCGAAACACAGGAAATGTTCCGTGGTACATAAGAAACGACGACTTGCACAATGACTTGAAGGTGGATTCCGTCAGAGAAGTAGCAAAGTATAACGCAGTAAAAGGCTTCAGCAGCTCCAACCGATTGTTGGAGGATTCAAATGTCACATGATGATTACAGACAACAAAGCCTATTGACCTGGTAAGTATGATTGTTTGTTATGGTTTAATGGAAGTAGTTATAGAGCTATAATTTACTAATTGATGTAATAATATAGGAAAATTAGTAGATGATGTATTATTAGTTGTAATCTATATATATAAAAGCGAAATACCACTCACTCACTCACTGACTCACTCATCACGATTTCTCAAAAACTACTGAACGGATTGAAATGAAATTTGGTGTGTAACTTCCTCTAGGGCCATAGGTGCTCACTAAGAAAAGATTTGAAAAAATTCGAAATTTTAGGGGGGGTTTGGGGAGATCAAAGTTATTAAAAAACGATTTCTTCAAAACTACCGAACGGATTAGAATGAAATTTGTTATGTAGCTTCCTCTAGGGCCATAAGTGTTCACTAAATAAGGGATTTAAATTGTTTTTAATTTTAGAGGGGTTTGGGGGGTAAAAATTACTAAATCACGATTTCTCCAAAATTACCGAACAGATTGGAATCAAATTTATTATGTACCTTCCTCTAGGACCATAGGCGCTCGCTAAGAAAGGGTTTTAAAAAATTCGAAATTTTAGGGGGGGTTTGGGGGGATCAAAGTTATTAAATCACGATTTCTTCAAAACTAAAGAACGGATTTAAATTAAATTTGGTATGTAGCTTCCTCTAGGGCCATAGATGCTCACTAAGAAAGGGTATGAAAAATTCGAAATTTTAGGAGGGGTTTGGGGGGATCAAAGTTACTAAAATCATAATTTCAGATCTTTTATTATTATGACAGTAGTGCTTTTATTATTTAAGATCTATATATATAAAAGCCAAATACCACTCACTGACTGAACACTTAAAAAGAATACAATTACGTTAAAAAGACAGAAAATACCAACCACCACGGGCAACGCCGTATGGGTCAGCTAGTAAATAAGGCAACGCCGTATGGGTCAGCTAGTAAATAAATAAAGTACAAATGTGCCTCAGCAAGTCCTCTGCCCAAACTGTAACAAGGAGCTCCAGTTTATCAAAATTTTGGTTTAATCTGATGCAACTCACGTATGTTTCCCTCCATCATATTGTATCACGTGTTGTATAGGCCACGTTCGCAGCGTATATCCTCTGCAGGGAATTGACTGTCAGAAGCGGGATCTATATTTTCGTAAAACAGACTACTCCGTAATGACTGACACGGTATCTGCAGGCCTAATTGTGTGTTTGATACGAGAAGTCTTCGCCAAGTTCACTACGCGAGCTGTTCCATTTGATTTGCTTCAACTGTATTTAATAATAGTCCACTTTCATTAACGGTAAACTAAACTTGTATTGAAATGTACATTTACAAGAATTTACTTCCTTTCTTTAATATGCTTTCAATAGTACACCGTTGATTGTAACTGCGGTTCACGTAGTTGTGTGATTTGTCAACGTGGTCAGACTAAATCAAGTATGCTACAGAATAAACAGCACAGAAACTATTGTAATAGGTTTAAATGTTTGATTTTTGGGAAAAAATATAAAAAATAATTGGTTCAGGCAACCATAGGCGTAACCGGGACGACCGTAGGGGATGGGATTTAAAAAAGTTAAGATGAAAAATAACACGTTTTATTATTCCCAAAAGTTATTTAAAATAATATAGGTACTTATAATTTTCCACTTCTAACATTGTGATTGAGGCCTATTTAAGAACAATTTAGAATAGCAACCATGAGTTATCACCCGCCAAATCTTTTCGTGCGTTGCCTCTATCCCCATAGGCTTGGATCACACGGCTTTTTTTGCCAGCTGCGGATTAGTTACCGTCGCCGCTCATAAAAAGCCTCATTGGGATTCATTAAACCGAAGTGTCTAGTTCATCAATCACGAATTTTGTTATGTAATATATTTTTTCTTTTTTAATGTTTTATTGATACGAACAGAGAGCATCTCTCGCTTTATTGATATTCCGTCGACGATTGAAAAGGAAGCAAAAAAATATACTTACTTGGGTTCATCCAATCAATAAAGAACAAAAAAGACAAGTTTTTTTAGCAGTCTACACTGTGTTTCCCGATTTGAGGAACTAGAATAAACATTTTTCTATTATTTAAGGATGTCGGTTTCGTCATTTGACGAACTGCGCACGCGGCTGAGTAGTATTATACGTAAATCAATACGAAAATAAGGAAAATTGGCATGCATTTGGTCACGTTCGCCACTGTTTCGGCGGAGACGGTGGAAAATCCGCCATCATCATTGATGCACAAGCTACAGTAATCAAGCTGTAACAGTTTGTCAACGCTAATTATTTATAAAAAACTAGACCTACGTGGCGTAGACTAAGTGGGCGTGGCTCAAAACTACAATAGTAAATCGGTGACAACAGCCTATCGTTATTTTAACTAGCCTAACATTAACAATATAATTTTAAAAGTATTACTAAAATAATATTAATATCCAACTATAATTTGTTTTATTGCATTAATAGAATTTTGTATAGAACCTAATTCACTATTTACAATTAGATTATGGTATTTGTTATTTGTTTGGCATAGTTACATTTTTCAAAAACTCGATATTAATAAGACGATTTTCATCACAATTTTAAAATAAAAAATCTCTAAATTGCTGAAAAAACATCGAAACCTGTTGAGATACATTACCAATGATGTTTCAGAGAAAATATTTATATATTTCCTATGCCGTTCACGAAGTAAAAACTGTTTTTAAACAGGTGATAAAAATGCAGGGAAATTTTCCCATAAAGATCACATGACATTGTGGCAGATTTTAAAACAATATTATGTTTTGTTAATGCACCTCAGGACATCGATTTCAGTTGGAACAACCTTGGTAGATATAGATAATAGCGTATTAAGTTAGACTCCTTTATCCTTCAGCGAATTATGTGTGTCAATGCACTTTCATTCTAACTGTGCTGTCCAAGGCCTGTCAGCTTTAAAACGGGTCAACCACGGTTTGCTTTACTTCCGCCCACTTACCAAAAAATTCTGGTAATGCTCTTTAAATAACACGTTTAAGGTTTAATCCCCTGTTCTATAACAAGAAAGCCATTCTATTAAAATATGATAAATTTAAATAATGCAAAAATTGTCCCTTACAATACTTCTGAGCCGTTAAAAACTGAAGTGCAAAATTTATTCCAACACTTTCTAAATTATATAATTCAAATTTGCTTTAGTGGTCCAAATGACGAAGCTGACTTCCCCCAGAACCAAATCAAACCTTTTCTCCTGCATACGTCACAAAGGAACACAGGAGTGTTTCAGGATCATCGCCGACTATCAAAACGGAAATTTGAGAAAAGTCTGTGTCTAACGGCACCGACCGGAATGGCATCTGTAACGTGAATTTATGTGCAATAAAGCCGACAGCAGGAGATTACATGGTCGATGAGAGGCAGTGGGGGGGGGGGGGGGGAGAAAGGCACTCATCAAAGAATTCCCCACCGTCCCTCTCTCCCGACCCGTAAGTGTAAAAATCTGCGAGAAATACCTTTCAGGACCTCTGCATCCCTTTCCCATATCGATCGCGTAGTCGCTGGGACAAATTGTGTCATTTTTATAGCTTTTTACGCTTTACATTCTTTTGGTTACAGAATGCTTGAAGTATTTAAGTGGCATAGTTCTTTCACATGTGGACTTATATTATATAAATAACTGAAAACCAACCTAATAAAAACGATAATTGTTTTTTTAACATACGGAAAAATTTAATAATTATAATCTGAAAATTTCTAGATTTAACAACTTTGGTATTTAAAAAAACATGTACAAAAAAAATTACTTTTAGTTGAGATATTAAAATGTGGTTGTTATAATTTATTGTTAATAATTTGAAAATAAAACTGTTTTGTTAAAAAAAAAAATACTAAGAAAAATCTAATAACAATTTCAAAACTTGTAGATTTAACAACTGGTATCATTCAAAAAGTATACAGAAAAAAAACCTATTAACTAACAACTAACAAAAACCACTTTTAATAATTTTTTTTTAAAGTCGTTATTTTAATGATTATTAATTTGAAAATACAATTGTTTTATTTAAAAATCTAAACAGAAAACATGAATTTACCTTGATTTATTTTGAAGGTAAACAGAAAAGAAATAGTTTTACCAACAAATAACACATTTTTAATTATTGCGGTACTAAAAAAGTCGAGTTCGCCCGAAGGTATGTCGGCCAGCCACCTTTTCGTTCCAACTCGTACCTGACTAACCTACGCGTTTTTATGAATCGTAAAATTACCGGTATATCTGTTTTGTGATTGTTTGGCATCCATAAAACTTATTACTCTCTACTTACATTGTAGGTCAGTAAAATAGTATTTTTCCAGGAAATAATTTCTGAAAATTGTTGTAAACTTTTTGTTTTAAATAGAAGTAAAAGGATTTTAAGTTTGTACCATTTGTCAAATTGAGCTTCAAACGGGAGATAACAAGAACATCAAAATGTTTGGACTTTTTTAATGTTTCGAAAATAATTTAAATACTATCCGTCATACAGAAAAAAAAACATCTAATAAGACTAGTAGAACACAAAATTCCTCATCTACTGAACCTAATTATAAAAAATCCACAAATAATATATGGTACAATATAGTAAATTTAATAAAGTGATTCTCTCTGGTATAATTGGGACAAATTTAAAATATTTTCATTTTGCTGTAAAAAAAAAGATATTCGGACATTTTCCAACTTTCCAATAATTATTTCCAGCATCAGCACATTTTTAACCTAGTATTACTGGATTATTATTATCTGGATTATTAGAGGGCTCCGCCCGGTGCTCGCTTCGCTCGCAATCCCTGCCGTGACTCGAGTCGTAGCAAATGCAAACAGGTTATTTTATATAAATAGGACCTACTATTAAAATTCTAATATGTTTTATTTATTTTAATTAGGATGTAAAATATTGCTTTCTTATTTTTAAATTCCTTAATTTATTTTAAGAGTTTATTCTCTAGTTTTAAGGAAAATATAACAATCAAAATTTTTACTACTTTTTCACCCCTTAGCAGCACGCAAACAAATGCCAATCTATTATTCTTTTTGTGCATGTTTTAAGAAATAAATGTAAACAATTTCATCTCTCTAGCTTTAAGGAAAGTATAACAATTAATATTTATTGTTTTAGGGGTTGTTTTAACTCTTTTATGAAAATGAGTTCTAGCCTATGCTACTCAATGATAGTGCAGCTTTTTTTTAGTAAAACTATTTTTTCAATCGGTTCAGTAGTTCCAGAGATTACCCCCTACATACAAACAAATAAAGAAACAAATTTTACCTCTTTATAGTATTATTAATAATAACTTCAAAGCTAAGGTGGTAGATAATGTTAAATGTTCAAATCAAAATATTTCGTATATTTTATAACAGCATTTATAATAAAGGTTAAAAGAACCAGCAAGGCTCAGGTCTACACTTTAATAAAAACCTAACCTAAATTTAGAAATTAAAATAATTGCTTCAAAGTTTGAAATCAGATATTTACCTATTATTTTATTCAATTGGTTGCTATCGTAATTCATGTAAATACATGTGATGATTCATCAGTCTAGCTAGGCCTAACCTAAGATTTTTTTCCGACTAAATTTACAAATATTGCAATGAAAAATGTTTTCATTTAAATGAATTATAGCCTATTTTTTTCAGGGATAGTGTAGCTTTTTATTAGTAAAACTATTTTCTTCAATTGATTCAGTATTTCCGGTGATTTCCCCTACATACAAACAAAAAACCAAATTTTAGCTCTTTATAATATTAGTATAGATTATACTGATTTAAAATATTTATTAATTTACCAAAACCAATTTAATCAAGATTAATCGAAGAATTACCTATGTTTTCCTTTCAATTAATTTTATTATTTTAGTGCCATCCAAGGAATAACCGGGCCGCAATGTATTTGCCCCATACTCCGCAAAATTGTTCAGTTGCGTTAAGAACGACCACTAAATTTATAAGTAGTAGCCTACTTCATAGCATGTTCATTGGGGCGCTAGAGTCAGAAATTATGTAAAGATTTACACGTGCCGTTAATTAAACAAAGCATACATCAGTTAGCAGCTAAACTCCACAAGGGGGGTGCTCATCTCGCATCACACTTGATCGCACCACTGGGTAGATACGATACAACAATCGATACACAGACCATCGCTGTCCCTTACATTCGGATACATCTAGAAACAATAAAGCACCATCGTATACGAAACTCGTAGTATTTTCTTCCAATTTTAATACAGAGATATACTTCTAGTAAAACTCCAAAACTGCTTCATGTTCATTACATTATAACGTTTAGCATCTCTTTTTATGGAGCAACTTCGGTTAGAAATATGGAAAAGTGGATAATTTATTTTACAAAAATAGCAACATCCGAATTATAATATGTTAAAGTCAGGTTGGCACGGTAGAGTAGAGAAACAATTTAAGAATTTGAAAGTAATGACAATTTTTAGCGTGTTCAGAAAAGGGGTTCCATGAATTCATTCCCCACATTAAAATACGATGAAAAGTTCCGATAAACATAGGTAGAAAAATTCTTCGTTTTCTGTCTAGCCTCCATTTTGTTTTTTAACAAAATAATTCATATCTAGAGAAATGGTTGACTGATTGAGTTCAAACCCAACAATGATCTAGCTTAAGAAAAATAAGCGCTAATTTTAAATCATCCGTTTCAAAATGGCGGCTGTTTGAATATTTCAAACCTAAGTTACTAAAATGTTTCTAAAAATTTCCAAGTAACATATTTTAGTTACATAAACATATTTTCTGCTGTTAAATAAAGCCCAAATTGTTAACAGAAAATGCCCAATTACAGCCAGTAAATTTTACTCAGCCTTTTTAGAAATCTGGCCCTGAATATACGGAGTGTTCAGAAAAAAGGTTCCAAGAATTCAGGAAGTGATACCCCACATCAAAATGAGATGAAGAGTTCTAATAAACATAGGAAATTTAAAGTAACAATGATCCATCTCACGAAAAATAAGCGATTATATCCAAGCATATATTTGAAAACCCCTTAAGTGGGTCATCACAAAAAAACTTAGCATGTTGTACAGGATCACATATTATAAATTGAAGTGAATGCAAAACGTTTAACATTTTTTCAAATTCAGCTTAGTTTAGTCTCCATCCGCCATTTTGTTTTTTATAAAACCTCACCGTAATTCCTGAAATAAATAAGATATTGAGTTCAAATTGCCGTAACCATTTTGTATGTTACGATTTATAATACCAAACACAAAAAAATTATTTTTATAATTTTTAAAATGGCTTTAGTTAAAAAAATTTAACGTTGAATATCTTGAAAATTGTGAATTTTTCAAAAAAATGTACAAGGGACAAAACATTGTTTTAAAACGAAAAACCAAATAGTATTTTTGACGTTTCTGTAGGTTAAAGGATAACCGAGTTATCAACAAAACAATGAAAACACAATTCCTTGGTCATTGTCTACAACACCAAATCTACCCCAAAACCAACATTGATTTAATTGGAATAGTTTTAGTAAATAAGATATAATCCATCGCTTGAAATGCATTCAAATTCCATCTCAAAACCACTGAATTCTATTAAGGAATACTTGGAATTGCCGTAACGTAATAGCATACATGATATATTGCTGCAGTTGGCTAACTAGAAGTGCACCCTGCGTTAGTGTGTAGGGTAAATTGATTTTGTATTGTTGACGCTATTCAAGTTGTAACGTAACAATGATATGAATTCAAGTTATTATTATTATTCATGATATATGCCTCCTGAACTGTAATATTAATAATTAGGTTACGTACCTTTATAAAAGTGAAGAACTGTCGATGGTTTATAAAGGTACGTAACCTAATATTATTATTATTATCGACTTTCCATGGGAAGATGAGCTATTGCAGCGACTCTTACGGTGAGACCCGAGTCTGGAGTAGTCAATGAGCACCGATCATGGTCCTTGGAACACGTTCTGGGGGGTGTCATTAAAAATTGAAAATACGACTATACAGAGCGATACAAAAGTTCAGCATCAACTTCATAATTTTAAACCTGTTACACTTATTAAGGGTCTGCTGTAGTGGCAGCCATCTTGGATTTTTATCCCATAAGAGCAATGTTAAATTTCAAACCATTTATTTCGTTTATTTTTTATCATAAATTTGTTTGCAAGGTCTCATTTTAAGCACAGTCACAATAAGCATCCGTCTTGCAATTTACATTTTTTTTAAATGCTTTTGATTTTGACATTTTGTAAGTTCAAAGTTTGAATTTTTTTCCTAACACAATAAAAAATTAATAACGAAAAATAATTTGCAAGCCGGATCCGAAATTTTATGAAGAATATTCAGTATGGTTTTTTTCAACACTCAGTTACAAAAGATAGACTTATAAAATGGTTTGAAATGAGGCAATGTCAGCGCAAGAAATTGCACTGTTTAGATAGGGATATAGTGAAAGGCGTTTGCGTTCCGGTGGATTTCTCGTTTACTGGGGCAGACCCTTAAACGCCTCTCACTATATCCCTATCTAAACAGTGCAATTTCTTGCGCTGACATTGCCTCATTTCAAACAATTTTATAAGTCTATCTTTTGTAATTGAGTGTTGAAAAAAAAACTGAATATTCTTTATAAAATTTCGCATCCTTCTTGCAAATTATTTTCGTTATTAATTTCTTATTGTGTTAGGAAAAAAATTCAAACTTTGTACTTACAAAATGTCAAAATAAAAAGCATTTTAAAAACATGTAAATGCAAGACGGATGCGTATTGTGACTGTGCTTAAAATGAGACCTTGCAAACAGTTTTATGGTAAAAAATAAACGAAATAAATGGTTTGAAATTTAACATTGCTCTTATGGGATAAAAATCCAATATGGCTGCCACTACATCAGACCCTTAAGTCCTAACTTTCAGGATGTTATATCGGGCAACTTCTGCACCTTCTGGTGGTATGAATTAATTTTACTCTTATTCGGTTAAATGGGGGGGGGGGGGCGCAAGTAAAAAATTTTTTAATATTAACACTTATTGTGTGATACCTCATTTTAAAGCCCTCGTTAATACAAGGAAATTGGTGGAATTGGTAAACCCCTTTCCGATACCCCAATCAAAATGACGGAGTCAAGAAGTTCAGATTTTCCCATTCTTCTACGTGTTGTAGGCCTATTCTACATACAATTACATATGTATTCATTTTTAGAAACATTGTACAATTTTTACTTCGGCCCGCGTTAAAATGTCGAAGTATTGAAATCTTGCAAAAATTCTAAAAAATATACCCCCACTTTTTATGACTTTTCTCGACGCTTTCGACGTCTCAGAATACGATAAAGAAATAACAAATTTTGTGTTCGTGTGTCTGTCTGTGGACACGATAGGTGCACTCACAGACGTCGTAGAAAACTTCTGGTGGTGCCAAAATCTTTGTAATTCTATTGCGGAGAGTTGAAAAGCTTTTGAGCTTTCTAGCGTGACAGCAACGTGACGTGCGTCACAAAATGTCACATTTATGAGTATTAAAAAAAAAAAAAAAAAAACACGAGCCGAAGTCTCGAAAAAGTGTTAAATCTTTTGATCTTGTTTTAATCTACATTCATGTTGATTTATACAAAATTAACTCCAAAGAATGTCGTCATATTTATGAAAATGGGGCTTACTCAATGCCTAAATCCTAATTAAACTAATTTGGATTTAAATCATAAAAATTACTTTAAAAATGAAAATAGTAAATTATTTTATTAAGTAAAATATATTTAAACCTGCTTTAGATTGGCGAAGTACCTGCCCGTTTAACCCTTAGTTAGGCGCACCCCTAGGACTAGCGTCAGTAGGCGCCAGCGGCAAAATCCCCGCACTTTCATTTTCCAGAATTTCTGTCGCTATTTTGCAGCATTTAAAATTTGCTAGGTTTCAATTTTGATTAGTAAAACTTGGCCGTTGGGCCTCCGATCGTTAGATGCCCAATGGTAGAACCCCCCCCCCCCCCCACGTGGATTTGAATCGGGTACATTTATGGTATTTTACGTTTTGATAGATTTTTGGGGAACTAGGCGAGCTATAAGGTCATGTAAAAAAATTTTATGTGCAGAATAATATCCTACATTTATTTTGTTATATACTACTAAAAGTTTCATTATCGTAAGAAAATATTATTTTTTTTTTTATAAAAAATAGTTACTTCCGGTCAAAATAAAAGGTGCTTGACACCCCAAAACGTGTTCTGAGGACCATGATCGGTGCTCATTTACCACTCCTCACCCAAAGTCTCACCATAAGGGTCACTGCAAAAGTCATTTTCCCTATGGAAATTTGCTAATAAAAAGTACAAAATGAAAAAGCTAATGAATGTTATAGGTCTAGCTACGTAGAGAATGTACCGTTTGAAAAATAAAAAAATCCCAGCTGAACAATGTTGGCAACACAGAGCAAAGTTGTGTAAGTCGAACTAACCTAAACAATAACAAGAAATGACGAAAAACTTACACTTCATTTTTGGACGCTAGTAGGGAAACCCCCAAAGTTCTTAAAGCACAAAAGCGCGCTAGCGGCAAGAGACCCGCACTGATGGGACCGTTTACTTCCGCAGCTTATCACAGACTGATGATTCGTTAAAATTAAGCAAGGATGGCACATACCTGCTCGAAAAAGGTCAGAAGAAAGATACCTGGAACATTGTTTGTCAACATTGAACAGTTACAGCTTTATTTAAGTTTTCTGAGAATGCGGGTAAATCCCCGCCTAGTGCCTAACTAAGGGTTAATGGACTTGGCGTTTATAAATACAAAATAAATAGATTAATCACAATTTTTTAATTTACACACATGATTTTTTAATTGAACTAAACAATTTATAAGTTTTTAATTCTATTTATTAGAATAAATATTTAGTATATTTAATTTATTTTTATAATTATTACTCAATTACAAATCGAAGACAGTTTACCAGTAATTCTCTTTACAGAACTTTCACTCTGAAGGCATTTTAAATCACTTTCCAAAGTTTAAAATCATCTTAAAATATAACAGCAGCGTTATTAGTGTGTGTTTAATCCGACCTGCCAACGCGTAATTCCGTCTATCGAAACAGAATGTCAACTTATAACGAAGGGAATTAAGCTGTCATCCGAAGAAATAAATGAAACAGTGAACAGTTGAACCCAAACCTCTGACGTCATTGCAACTGTTGGGGGGATCACCGGACTGGGGTATAAGAAACAGGCACGGGGGAAATCAATGGACTTTGCTTCCGGTAACAATAAACAGACGCTGCGTTATTACAAAGAGAGCAATGCTCGGAGCGAAAACTCAAAATTAAAATTAAATCGTTTTACGAACGTTCTTTTAAACAATAGAATATTGTCTACAAGATTTGTTTTATCTATATAAATAAAAATGTAAATGTGCGTTTGTTCAAAATCGATAATCTCCGAAAGTTTTTTACCGATTGCTTTAAAACTTTGACACAAACTTTTATTTAAATAGCCTACATGCGTGATTTTATAAACTTTTTAAATAACTGCAGCATCTATTTAACATAAAAACAAGCAAAAAATATTTAACAAAAATGTAAGCGCCATTACATATGTTTATTGACTATAATAATAATAATAGTAGTCAGCTATATCCTATAATATTTCCGATATCAGCTGATTTCAAACATAACACAATTACCGGTGTTTGTATTTCTAACTTTTAATATTTTTTATTGCCCGCTAAAGTAAACAATATAATGTATAACACCAGATGTTCAACATTTATTATAATGAGCCTTTTTTTACTTTTACCTAATCTAAAAAAAACTGTTAGTTGTGAAGAAAGATTGATTCTAAATTTGACAAATTGGTTGCAAATGAACGTGTTTTTATTGTAGGTCTAACCTAAATTGAGTTTTTAGTCAAATCAGCCGTTGTATTTACAGTATGTAACAACGGAATGTTAGAATTGAATTACTTCAGTAAGCATTTTTCGTTGATTCTGTTTGCTTTTAGTTTGTGAGGAATAATATACTGATTATAAATCTGCTAAGTTGGTTGCTATGGTAATGAACGTAAACAAACTGTGCAGCTAAGCTTTTGATGCGGACAACTGTTTTAGGTGTGGGAAGTAAACCAACAAGTGTTTAATATTTTGTTAGCTTCACCGTTTTTTGTTTGCAAAATCCTATATTTGTGTGTGTCTATGACTCCGTAAAAATATACGTTTAATTTTTAGTAATTGTATCATAAGTTGTTTGTGCTAAACTTCAGTCAGGTGAAAGACGCTTATACACTAGCTGACCCGTACAGCGTTGCCCGTGGTAGTTGGTATTTTCAGCCTTTTTAACGTAATTTTATTCTTTTTAAGTGTTCAGTCAGTGAGTGGTATTTGGCTTTTATATATATAGATCTTAAATAATAAAATCACTCTTGTCATAATAATAAAAGATCTGAAATTATGATTTTAGTAACTTTGATCGCCCCAAACCCCTCCTAAAATTTCGAAATTGTTCATACCCTTTCTTAGTGAGCACCTATGGCCCTAGAGGAAGCTACATACCAAATTTCATTTCAATCCGTTTGGTAGTTTTGAAGAAATCGTGATTTAATAATTTTGATCCCATCAAACCCCCCTAAAATTTCGAATTTTTTTAAACCCTTTCTTAGCGAGCGCCTATGGCCCTAGAGGAAACTACATACCAAATTTCATTTCAATCCGTTCGGTAGTTTTGAAGAAATCGTTTTTAATAACTTTGATCCCCCAAACCCCCCTAAAATGTAGAATTTTTCCAAACCCTTTCTTAGTGAGCACCTATGGCCCTAGAGGAAGCTACATACCAAATTTTATTTCAATCCATTCAGTAGTTTTGAAGAAATCGTTTTTTAATAAGTTTGATCTCCAAACCCCCCTAAAATTTCGAATTTTTCCAAACCCTTTCTTGTTGAGCATCTATGGCCCGAAAGGAAGTTACCTACCAAATTTCATTCCAATCCGTTCTGTAGTTTTGAAGAAATCGTTTTTAATAACTTTGATCCCCCAAACCCCCCTAAAATTTAGAATTTTTCCAAACCCTTTCTTAGTGAGCACCTATGGCCCTAGAGGAAGCTACATACCAAATTT
>JAGFPH010002665.1:82811-95251 GCA_018207615.1 Philaenus spumarius | reverse complement strand
TAGTGAGCACCTATGGCCCGAGAGGAAGCTACATACCAAATTTCATTTTAATCCGTTAGGTAGTTTTTGAGAAATCGTGATGAGTAAGTGAGTGAGTGAGTGGTATTTCGCTTTTATATATGTAGATTCCGATTATTGACCTAAACACAAACACACTTCCTGAACTATAGTTTGATAACTACTTTTTAGACTATTATGAATAAACGGTACCAGATAACTGGCACATACTTTCTCCCTGTTGAACATTTATACATTCCCAAGAGTAGCATAGGAGGTGGTTATTTAAAATTGCAAAAGTAGGACACAACATGGAAATATTAGATGCAATTAACACACAACCATATTATATTATTATACTATACTATTTATATTATTATTATTATTAAAACTATTCTATCGATTTTGACAAAAATGTCAATTAGGCCTGTATAGATGCACGAAAAAAGGTTTTGAACAATTTTGAAAAACAACCCCTTTTTAGGCCAAAACCCCCAAAAATCAGTTATTACTATTATTACCTGAACGAGAATTTTTAGAAAGATGCGGTTTTTATGCATATAGTAGGGTACAAATAAGCCAAATTTTATCAAAATCGTTAGAGCCGTTTTTGAGAAATTTTGATTATTCTCGTTTTTGGCCATTTTGGGGGGGGGGGGGGGGGGGGTTAAAACCCTTAAAAATCAAAAATTTTAAAAAATGAAAAAATTTCTGGAGATATTCCGGAACTACACCTACATACAAAATTGCATCAACATCGGACCATTGGTACATGGTCTCCAGCTCTGTACACATCCAAACAGACACACGGACAGACATCACCAAAAAAAAAAAAAACTTTTTTGGGGTTCAGGGAGCACCAAAACAAATAATTCCACTAAACAATTTTTTGGGGTTCAGGGAGCACCAAAACAGATAATTCCACTAAAAATTCAAATCCATAAATTTGGACGAAAACAATACTTTCTCCATATACAACGTATAGGGGCAGGTAAGTAAAAAGTAAATGACTTGGGACTGGTTAAAGATAGTCGACTGACGGGGAGTGTGTAACCTAACTGAACGAAAGATATTTATGTACGGGAAAGTTTTGAACCAATGCAAAACGCTCCACCAATACATAATTTTTTTTTAGACAAACTCTTAACTTTTAGAAATCAATAAAAATACTGTTTTTGTTATTTTGAAAAACAATAATACATAGAAATTAAACGACAAAACTACAAATTTGTCACACATGAAAAATTAAGTTCATAACAGATGTTCAATAACAGCTGTTGATTCTCATTGTTGCAAATTATTGAACGAAAGCCCTCTGTTTATTAGGCTACAAGTATAGTTTTTAATGTTTTTATATTGGAAAATGGTAACCAATTTTTGATTCTCTTGTGGAACACAATATATTTAATGCTGACTATGGATTTTACTGAATTCAGGACAATGAATCTGCTAATATTGAAGGTCTATTACCAACTTCATTTTTCATGTAAGACAAATTATAGTTTTGTCACTTAATTCTTTCACATTATTGTTTAAAAAAATAACAAACAAAAAAATGTAATTGTGTGCTTAAAACCACGCGAGAGAAGTGTAAACTTTTTAACCAACACAAATTACAAAATGAGGAAGCAGAATATTCATTTTTTTAACAGAACTTACGAAATGAGGAAGCACAATGTCCATTTCAGAGGTATTACTAATTAAACCATACATAATAACATTAACAGATTAAGCATATGACGTACGACAATCTGTTACACTTATGTACCCAACTCAAATATACTAAATTAGCAACGCGATTGTGACCTAACCGGCTAAGGCGCTAGTCTATGGTGATGGACTCTGCTGGTTCGAATCTCGGCAAGACCAAACAGATGGAACAGAGCGTTTCACATTAGGAGCGTTTCACAAAATGCATGGTGAAACGCGTGACGGTAAAATCCGATTCAGCCCCAGCAACAAGTAAACTATATAGCCTATGCTGCTATACACACATGTATACACATTGTTTAGACTTGGTGCTCCTAAAAAATCAAAAACCTATTCGTTTATTTTAAAAATTCATTTGTTTGTCGAAATAACGTGTTATTGATTTAAGAGCGTTTGCATTGGTTCAAAACGTTTCCACACAAAAATATCTTCCACTCAGTTAGGGTGTTTTAAAACTGTATACCACTCTTACTTTTAAACGGTTAATCGTATATAAAAAAAAAACTAAGAAGAAAAAGTTTTAAAATAACTATTAGCCCAAGATCATTATAAAATACAGAGTTTTCCATAAGAAATTCGGAAGTTTACAGGCATATTGGAAAATGTCGGTCATTTACAAATTTGTAACTACATCATTTATAAGTCTCAAAATACAAGGAAATGTTCCCTGTTTAAAGTTTGCTGTCAGATTTATAGTTTACAAGATACCGGTGGTTTCCCATTTAACAAGACACTCTGTAAGCTGGGAATGTCTTCAGTATAAGCCAAGCTGGTCATGTGTTTGGTCAGAAACTTTCAAAACATTCGAATAATTACAGGCCACATTTGTAACAAAGTTTAATTTAAAAAATATAGTTACGATGTTTTTTCTTTACTTACGATGTTTTAGTTATTAAAATCGCCGGAACTCACCTGAAACAAAAAATATACAAATTAGTCACTATGGAAAAGACAATTTTTCCAAAACGTACACAACTGTGACAAGACTGAATTGAGGAATTAATCTTCATCACAGTGGCCTTGGCATACTTTGTTCCCATACTAATCGAACGTCGCATCTTTCTCTAAAACGTTAATTTTCTCCACGAGCTTCCACAGTTTAAAAAACAAGTAGGTTTTTTGGTCAATATTTTGAAATGTTCGGAGATATGAGTGAAGATTGAAAGCAAAAATATGGTTAGCTTTAATTTAATAACCACTTTAACCTAGTTTGCTAAATATAAAATTTTGTTAGATATGTGCTTTTTTTATTATTTTGAAAAACTCGAAGAAAGGTTTTCTCGATAATTGGTAAATGTTTTAGTTCTGAGATTAAAACCATTTAATAATCTATATAAATAAAAATGTAAATGTGTGTTTGTTCAAAATCGATAATCTCCGATATACGGAGAATTTAGATTTCCTGAAAGTGATTTCAATATAAATTCTGAAGTGTTTGGATTCGGTAGGCCTACATTCCGTGTTCAACCGGAATCATTGTAGTCAAAATATAGTTTTACACTTTGCTAAATTTGCTGTAGAAATCTCCACAACGCTTCTGCTCCAACTATCTACGGTTGAACTTATTAGTTCGTAAATATATTCAACAGGTTCCTCCTACCGGGAAGCCATCTGCATTGCATTTCTTGCGAACTCTTAATCAGGGTTTAATTCGTGACTTGACGGAGGCTTCTGGGCTAAATATCGTGAATAGTTCGTCGTTGAATGTATGAATAAATAATTGTAGAGAAATATGCGCATAAACTTATCGCACGACATTATAGTCTTATATACTATACTGTTTATGTATAAATTAAATACAAAGTTTTACTATAATTAATCATGAAATATATTTTTAAAATCGCGGTAGGTTTATTTAGGTTATTTTTAGCTAATGTTAATCTATTTTAGTCACTCTTATGGTGAGACCTAATGCCGGGAATAGTCTATTGGACAAACTGGGCGAAAATAAAGCTTGGATTTAAAGAACACCTACCTAAAAAATATATTGCACAGAACAAATCAAAATATATCATACATTTCATAGTTGCAGAAATATATCCGTGAAATTAATCCCTCTGCATAATTTGTGTAACAAAGGTCGGCTAACGAACGCAATCAACTCCTATAAAAGCGAGTGTACGTCCGTGAGTAACAATATAATATAACAGCTGATTTCACCCATCATCTGTAATACTCAAACAAAACCTAGAATAGATTATACTTTGGGGTTATGTTTGCAAAGTCAATTCATAATTTTTTTTAATTTTGTGAAGTTGATTTTTGTTTTTAATTTTATTTTCTCACTATACTATAGTGTAGAGAAAGTATAGTGATCGCAAAAAAATCGATGTTGCGATTTTCGTGGAAATATTCGTTTTGAGACCCCCTGAGTACAAAAAGGTGGTTTATACAAAATGTCTGTCTGTATGTCTGTATGTATACAAAGTTAGAGCAAAAACTATTCGATCGATTTCAAACAAATTTGCACCAGACATGTCAAGTATTCCTGTATAGATGCACGAAAAACGGTTTTGAAAAATTTTGAAGAACGACCCCCTTTTTGGCATTATACCCCCCCCAATAAAAAATCAGTTATTATGTTTTGATAAAAAAACGGCTCTAACGATTTTGATAAAATTTTGTTTATTTATAGCCTTTAATGTACTCTACCGTATGAAAAAAACCGCATCTTTCTAAAAATTCTAGCTTAGCTAATAATAATAATAACTGATTTTTGTTTTTTTGGCCATAAAGGGGGTTGTTTTTAAAAAAAATGTGAAAAACTTTTTTCGATCTATACAGGCCTAATTGACGTGTCTGGTGCAAATTTGTTCGAAAACGATCCAATAGTTTTATCTCTAGCTAATAATAATAATATTTATTAGTTAATCTCCTGGTTTGAAAACACCTCTCCTACCCCTCCTACAATAACGAAGTCACTGTGAATCTGTTTAATAATTTAAATATGTTTGTGAGAAAGTATGTGCCACTTTCTGGTACCGTTTATTTTTTTAAAATATGAGTTAAAGAACTAATGTATTCTATAATATACTATTAGATTTTCTTTAAGGTTATAAAATGAATATAAATATAACCTTTTATTATCAATTCGTTTAAATTCGGAAACATTCGTACATCTCCGTATAACGTATAACTATATTCCATTATTAATTTCTTCATTTAAAAATTAATAACTTCTAAATCGTTTCATCTGTCAATATAAAATTAAAAAACAATTACTAGATAGTATGTTTTTGTTTATTTACTGTAGATATATAATTGTATATATAAACACACAATTTTAACAGATAGGCCTACGGTTTTATAATCCTTATAATTGTACACATTTACCGAGTTAAAAGTACCCGTCAGCATAGTTAGGTAGGCCTAGTAAATTCGGTTGTTTTAAAATAGTACTTTTTAAATTTGTATTTCCCAACCGTTTATAATTATTCTGGCTGTGATTTTTCACGGGTTCTTACTAGTCTGTACATATAAATAAAATATAAGCATTTGTGGTTTTAAAATAAATACCTTTGTATGCTCATATGGTAATTCACGCTTTACCAAAACCTGAACATGCATTTTTTATTTTTTGTCTGTCTTTCTGTATGTCCGGGCTAATCTCCGGAATGGTTGAACCAATTTTGACGAAACTTTTATTTGCATATACACAATTTTCGGAGATTAATCTAGGCTACTTTTTAAACCGGAAATATTTAAGATTCCTATTTAAAAAATAAAAAAATTGTGGACAAAATTAGGGTTTATGCGAACGGACGTCACACTCGACCTTTATAAATAAAACTACTGGTTTGGATCAAAAGCTTAACACTTTGCCAAGATCTTATGTGTACGCTGGTTTATGAGTTGAATATATATCAAAACAGTATTCATTATTGTGAAATGTACTCAGATGATGAATATACCTCAAAACCTGATTTGTGATTTTAATGTTTGTTATGGGTAACAAACTGGCGGAAATTTTTTAGAGTTTATTGGTGCATAGCTAATAATTTACCTAGGCTTAAAAAGGGTTTTTGGACTATGGAACTCGTATCTAAATTTTTTTTTTCAATTGCGTGTAATGGTAAGACGCAATATTTACCCGATATCTCATTTAATAAAATCTGCGAGCGAAACAGCAGGCACCGCATAGTTAGAAGAACATGACATTTAACAATCTAATCAGTTTAAGCCTTTGGACTTACCACCGCCTATTTTATTTCGTCGGTTACATCTTCTTTACGATCAGCTGTTATATCAAATTTCTCGATTACGTTAGTACTTGTGTAAACCAATGAAGAAGAAGAAATCAATGACGAAATCACAAACGCAAAGGTTCGTATATTTTACCTCGTCCAAAAAGTGCTCGGTGCGCCTGAAGAAGTTTTCAATTAAAAAATGATCGTATAACGGCTTGTAAAATTACATATACGAATCTATATATTTTAAACAATCATTCATTACTTTCCAATGTAACATTCAAATAATTTGTAATACATTTTGATTGCGTTTTTTCAGTTAATCGAAGTCCTTTCAAAGCAGTTATTCGCGTATAATAATATATAATTAATTGTAAACTATACTTGTGAGAAAGAAACGCTATATAAATAATAAAATTAACAGTTTCTCACAAAAAACGTTTTAGTAGTCAAACGCCTTTCGATTATCAAGTCATCATCAGTTTTGGTTACTGTTACACACTTATAACTGTCCTAATAATATTATGGTTCTTAACTACATTAACAATCAGTAACGACTAGTTAGATTACAGAACGGGGATATCGATGTAAAGGATATTTTTTTTGTCTAAACAAACCAGAAACATACATAGTAATACACTAATACATTTATTTATAAAACATATATGATTAAACTATATACTCTATAATGTAGGGCCTATATATAAATTACATTAGTTACAACAGAATAAATTAAATGTATGGTACATAAATATTTAAGTGGTATTAACTGATATACTAAAATGTACCCATCAATATAATTAAATTACTTTAGAGGTTATCCAATATTAATAAATTTAATATAATTAATATATTTTTAAAATTCTTGCTTTATATTTTTATCTAATTATAATAATGTAAAAATATGACAACATTTATTTTATAAAAACACGTCCACGTAAAATATTATTATAACCTAGTTAATTTTGTAAAACTAATACAGTAATACATGAGAGTTTGAACCAACTCCTGTAAAAGCGAGTCTGTACGTGAGTAACACTTTAAAACAGCTGATTTCATACATCATCTGTATACTTAAACAAAACCTAGCGTAGATTATACTTTGGGGTTATGTTTACAAACTTCAATCAACATAATAAGTTATCTTGTGAAGTTGATTTTTTTAATATTAAAAAATGGCTGTAATACATTATAATATTTGCTTTGAGGTAGTAAAATTAGTACAAATACAAACTTTTATCGTCAATACATTCAAATACAAATTTAAAGAATAGATACCCTTTCGATTAGCTTCGGATACACTCGTACATCCTCGTATCACATATAAACATATACGATTGTTAATTTCTTCATGATAATATTAACAACTTCTAAATTATTTTATTTATATCAATATGAAATAAAAAGGAATTAAAAGGTAACAATATATCTTCACTTTTATACACAAGGTTGATTAAAAGTCCGGCGACGCCTCTGAAACTCTGTAGTGAGATGGTAAAGAAAAGGCAAATCAATAAAATGTTTAAGGCATAAAAATATACTTTTTAATGTATGGGGCGACTTTGCCCCCACATTTTTGTGGAAATTTTGTGGCTTGCTAAAATGTTTTTTTATGTACACCCCTATCGTATTACCCCCTCATTTTAAAGGTATTGATCAAAAGAAACACACAAACTAAACTAGAGGTCTTTATCATAAACCTACTGAAAATGGTGGTAGTTTTTATATAGTGGTCTATATTAAACAAATTCGAGAACCTCAACAAATTTCAGTTTCGAATATGAGGGCGAAGTTGACCCATACATAAAAAGTACAATTTCATGCCTTATAAACGTTTTATAAATTTGGCTTTTCTCTGCCCGCTTACTAAACATTTACCTCGTCTCCGGACTTTTCAGCACCTCTGTATAGTAATGTATTTAAATAAATTTGTTTAACTAACATGCCTATAGTTTTATAAAATCATATCCAAATAACTCTTATAATTTTACACTTATTTACTAACTGAAAATCTCCTCATCATAGTTAGGTCGTCCTTCATACAGCTTGTTGTATTTAAATACAGTGCTAGTTTTTAAATTATGTATTTCTAATGTGAATCTAATTAATCTGCCTGTGGTTTTTCATGGGGCTTATTAGTTAGGCACATTTTATTAAAACGAATAATCTATATATATAAAAGCGAAAAACCACTAACTCACTCTTCACGATTTCTCAAAAACTACCGAACGGATTGAAATGAAATTTGGTATGTAGCTTCCTCTAGGGCCAGAGGTGCTCACTAAGAAAGGGTATGAAAAATTTAGAAATTTTAGGAGGGGTTTGGGGGGATCAAAGTTACTAAAATCATAATTTCAGATATTTTATTATTATGACAATAGTGCTTTTATTATTTAAGATCTATATATATATAAGCCAAATACCACTGACTGACTGAACACTTAAAAATAATACAATTACTTTAAAAAGACTGAAAATACCAAGCACCACGGGCAACGCCGTACGGGTCAGCTAGTGATATATAAAAGTAAAGTTTAAAAAACTGGAAAAACAAATAATGTATCTGAAAATCGAATTTGGCATTCGGCCTAGTTTGTTGTTGACAATAAGGGATAGTTTTCGGGTAATATTACTCATAATGATTACTTGGACATCAAAACGCGTTTGACTATTAATTTTTTTTAAAACTATGTTCTTACCTATTATAATCTCAAGGAATCGCGGAACTCAAATCTAAAGTTTTCATTTCAACAATCTACTCATCTTTTATATATTGAATAGGTGAGAATAGATTTTGAAAAATTTGAATATCCCGGATTGAATTTCGAACAAAGTTTTGTCTACTGAATCCAGAAGAGAAACAAAACTCGTCTACAACCAATGGCACAGGGGAATGGCTTCAGCGTGGGACGCATTGATTTTGATTTCACAAGTTTAGTATGCAAAGAGCTTAGCAGAAGTGTTTTAAACTTATATTTGATTGTGTAATAGCTTCAATACTCCGTAAATCGTAGTTTGGTCACAATGGTGAAATGTTTTAAATACATTTTTAGGTTTAATCTGTTAACAAATCCTTAGATTATGTTAGCCCAGTCGGTATAGGTTAAAACTACCTCCCATTTGCAATACGGCTGATTTTTTTTATAAGTACCTTAAAGTATGTAGATTAACATAAAAAAAGTTTACCAGTCTATCGATTTCCCAAAGTCGAAAAAAAATCGATTATCATTTTTTCCCCCGATTATCCTTAATATTTCGAGCTGGGATGAAGATAGAGAAAAATAAAAAATACCACCGTGTAGGGGAGTTATTTTTCAATAAAAAGGTCATATGTATTTATTTCCTCTGAGCAATGGTTTGTCTGGAAAAAATTCGATAATGCAGGTAAGTATTTTGCAGCAGGGAAAATCACTATAAGTTAAAATCTCATTCATATATGAAGCGTTGGCTCATTCTAAATTGGCTGAATTTTAATATATCGAATTGAAACTTGACGTACGAGTTAAAATCTATATTTTAAACATTTATGCTGAGTCTTAGCTTGTTATCTTGAAAGTGACCCGATCTAGAGCCACTTGAATTATCAATGGGTTTCTTGATTTTAGGAGTACCGGACTAACGAACTAATTTTAATCGGCTCCAGTTTAGAAAATTTTCAAAATATCAACCTGAAAGTTTTTTTACAAGTCAAATATATAGATTCAAACAAGTTCAAGAAGTATAAACCTTTTTCATTATTTAATTTTAAAAGCACAAGTAAATTAAAAATGTTAGACCTTTTTAGATTTTTCATCAAAACGCTTCAGTTGATCAGCTGCAGATTAAAATTTTTTTAAATATATTTTTTTAAATAAGTATAGCAAAAAACAATTGTGTTTGTAACTTCCGTACCAATTTTTAAATCGATATGTTAAAAAATGTCGAAAATGGAGTCGTTGAATCCAAAAGTATTATAGTTAAAACGAGATAAGTAAACCAGAAGACTATTTTCAAGCGCCTCGTTTTTAAAAATAACAACAACAAAATCGTTCATACTCACTAAGAATATTTATACGGGTGTATTTAACTTGTAAAACAAATATGATGTTGGTATTTCAAAAATTTACGAAACTGGAATAGATTAAAATTAGTTCGTGGGTCCGGTACTCCTAAAATCGAGAAACCCATTGATAAGTCAAGTGGCTCTAGATCGGGTCATTTTCAAGATAACAAGCTGAGACTCAGCATAAATGTTTAAAATATATATTTTAACTCCTATATCAAGTTTCAATTCGATATATTAAAATTCAGCCAATTTATAATGAGCCACCGCTTCATATATGAATAAGATTTAAACTTTTAGTGATTTTCCCTGCTGCAAAATACATACGTGCATTATCGAATTTTTTTCAAGACAAACCATTGCTCGGAGGAAAGAAGTACATATGACCTATTTTATTGAAAAATACTTCCTCTACACGGTGGTATTTTTTATTTTTCTCTATCTTCACCGCAGCTTGAAATATTAAGGATAATCGGAAAAAAATGATAATCGATTTTCTTTTTCGACTTTGGGAAATCGATAGACTGGTAAACTTTTTTTATGTTAATCTACATACTTTAATGTATTTATAAAAAAAATCAGCCGTATTGTAAATTACTGGAACTTTTGGTCTAAAATTACCCCTACCGACTGGCCTAGTTATATTTTCTGTTTAGTCAATAATGTCGTTTTTTGTATACCGTTAGTGTAAATACACTGAACAGTTTTCAATTTTAAAATATGAAAATAGATGAAAATGCTATTTACACTTGTTGCAGCACATCATCACTCTCATTTGTATTGTATTCGTTTAACCAATCGCGTACTGAGTTATACCAGTGAGGCGGTGCACCATCTTGCTGTCAAATAAAGTTCTGTGGTTCAGCTTCTTCCAATTGAGGAAAGAGCCATAGTTGTAGCGCATCAAAATAAGAAACACCTGTTGCTTCAGCAAACATGAAAGGCCCATAAACTTTCCTCCGGGATATGGCGTTAAAAAACATTCAATTTAATAGAGTCTCGGTAGAACTGTACCATCTCGTGAAGCTGACCCACAGATGAGCACGTTATGAGTATTCCACATGTCTACTTCAGCACTGAAGTCGACGCGTTCCAGAAAATAATACTCATGCAGCGACATATCGTTTGCAAAGTTGTCACGTAAACCGTAATCTGTAGGTTTTAGAGCTTGTAGAGGAACTGCAAACGATAAGCGTTTTCTTAAAACTCTACACAGACGTCAATGAAGTTGATAATGACTAACATTCCGAAAAGATTTATTCTGGCTACGCGTGAAATACTCTCTTACTCGTTCTTCAGTCGCTCTTGGTCGTCCAGTAATTCCCTTCTCAAAGACAGCAATTGTCTTCAAACTGACGACACCATTTACGGATGTTATTATCACTCGAAGGAATACATTCGGACTTAATACACAACGCATGTTGCACTGTAACTGCAGAGTGAGTCCTTGCAAACTGTAAAACACAAAAAGCATTCTGTTCACCAGTCGCCATCTTTGCTACTAGTGCTTTCTGACGGACGACACAGGAAACAGTGAATGCGCATGCGCACAGATGTGCCAGAAAAACTGTTGCCATTGCTATTTCATTTGATGTACCTATATATATAAAAGCTAAATACCACTCACTCACTCATTCACTCACTCACCGACTCACTCATCACGATTTCTCAAAAACTACCGAACGGATTGAAATGAAATTTGGTATGTAGCTTCATCTAGGGCCATAGGTGCTCACTAAGAAAGGGTATGAAACAATTCGAAATTTTAGGGGGAATTTGGGGGGATCAAATTTATTAAAAAACGATTTCTTCAAAACTACCGAACGGATTGGAATGCAATTTGGTATGTAGCTTCCTCTAGGGCCATAAGTGTCCACTAAAAAGGGTTTTAAAAAATTGGAAATTTTAGGGTGGTTTGGGGGGTAAAAATTACTAAATCACGATTTCTCAAAAATTACCGAACAGATTGGAATGAAATTTGGTATGTAGCTTCCTCTAGGGCCATAGGCGCTCGCTAAGGGTTTCAAAAAATTCGAAATTTTGGGGGGTTTGGGGGAATCAAAGTTATTAAATCACGATTTCTTCAAAACTACCGAACGGATTGGAATGCAATTTTGTATGTAGCTTCCTCTAGGGCCATAGGTGCTCACTAAGAAAGGGTATGAAAAAATTCGAAATTTTAGGAGGGGTTTGGAGGATCAAAGTTACTAAAATCATAATTTCAGATCTTTTATTATTATGACAATAGTGCTTTTAATTTTAAGATCTATATTTATAAAAGCCAAATACCATTCACTGACTGAACACTTAAAAAGAATACAATTAAGTTAAAAAGACTGAAAATACCAACCACCACGGGCAACGCAATACGGGTCAGCTAGTATCAAATAATATAGACTCAAATAATTGAAGTGCAATAATTGTATTTTCTTTCCCATTTGCATGGTGTCTATTGTCTATCCCTAAACTCGATTCCACGTTCACCGTGCAGTACAGGTCTTACG
>JAGFPH010002665.1:66658-77141 GCA_018207615.1 Philaenus spumarius | reverse complement strand
TGCACGACAATAAACCATCGCATACCAGCATCATTGTGACTCAGCGTGGCATGACAGTTTTGCGACACCCACCGTACTTTTCAGATCTGACGTCTGCTGATTTTGTTTTGTTCCAACGTCTTATGATGGCCTTAAAGGGATCACGGTTTGTGGATGTCGAAGAGATTCAGAACCAAAAGACGGCAATTCTGAAAACGATTCTACGTGAAGACTTCTCCAACAGTTTTGGGGCGCTTTACGAACGTTGTCAGAAGTGCGTTGTGTCTGGTGGAGAATATTTGAATGCCAATAAAGGTGTTTATTTATAATGTACATTATGTTTTTATCGTACCATTCACAGAACTTTTTAGACAGACCTCTTATATTTAATTCTAGTTTCGAATGAGTTTTCCATCTTCAGGTGTAATATACTTACTGACAGAATAATATAAGTTATTTGTAAAATGTTGAAAAAATACAACTAAAAAACCAAATAATTTGATCCACTAAATATTCTGTTTCTCTCCAAACAGTGCAACCGTTCTCTTCTAAAAACTATTATTTTAGTATTTACTTTCCACCTCACCTATAATAATTGAAGTGTGATGGAAGAATTGCTGACTTTCATAAGCGAATATTATTTATTTAAAATTTCTATTCTTGTAGCTCTTTTGTGCGCTTCACGCGAAAGTAGAGGAAAAAGAGGAAAATTAATAATTTAATAAGGACTGCTAGACAACATCGCCGAAAAGTGATTTATAAAAATAATAAATTAATGAGTTATAATTTGTTGGTTGTAGCTCGATTATCGCTGAAGATGACGAAACTTTTTACACAAATGAATGTATTTTTGCCAATTTTTTGAATTTTTGTAAATAGCGTTTTCTCACTAGAATAACTCGGTTTATTGTTTGAAAGCTCCTTGGAATACAATAGGACCGATGTGTTTTATTAGTGAGTTTCCAAAGGAAAGATGAGCTATTGCAGTAACTCCTGAAGGTCGGGAGTGGTCAATGAGCACCGATCATTGTGCCCTGAACACGTTTTGGAGCGTCATTGAAATTATATTTATATTTGTATACTAGGGGGCTTTGCCCCCTACTCGCTCCTCTCCGCTCCCCTACTAAATCTCCGTTGGGCCCAGTTCAACTTTATTCTTTCGACTTGAATAAGACTTCATGATCGACTTCATGAATTTGTGCGCCTGGAAATTAAGCAATACGTCTGCGCTACGCAATACACGGCGCCTGGAACTTATGCAATGGAAGCAATACACTTATTTAATTTATTCTTATTAATTTATAATTATGAGAAGAAGAAGTAGACAAACTTTTTTATATATTAGAGAGAATTATTCTTCTTTTTTCTAACTCAACAGGGTCTTCTTTCCCCGCTAATATTTCCAATGCAGTGCCCTTGTCAGTGGTTTCGCTAGATAGTAGCTATTCTTATTACTTTACTAGCTGGCCCGACCTGGCTTTGCACGGATAGACAAATCAACCTGATACTAATAATTAGCACAAGTGTTTTAGTTCATTGTTCAAAGTTAAAAAAAAAAAAAAAATGTTTATTGTAGGCCTAACCTAAAATTATATTCAGTTTTTGATCCAAATCAGTTGTTGATCAAAATCAGCTGTTCTAAGCTTTTCATACGAACAGCTGTTTTTTGTGCCCATGATAAAATCAAAAGAAATCTTTCTTCTTCTTCCTTAAGATTGACCTTCCATAAGATTAACATTGAAACTTTGAGGGCCACTGGGGCGTAGCCCTTATCACTAAGGGGTATGAAAAATAGATGTTAGCCGATTCTCAGACCTACTCAATATACTCACAAAATTTCATGAGAATCGGTCAAACCGTTTCGGAGGAGTACGGGAACGAACATTGTGACACGAGAATTTTATATATAAGATAATAATTATGAGAAGAAGAAGTAGACAAACTTTTTTATATAATAGAGAGATATGTGTTCCCACTCTAACGGCCGAATTTTACAACCGATTTGGTCTAAATTTGGTACTCAAGTTTTTTTTAAGGAAATCGGAAGAGTTCGTTAGAAAAATAAATGCATCAAACAAAAGCACATTTGTTGATCTAAAGTATTTTTTTTAAATATTTTTCTTTCCAGAATGAATCTTCTTGACGGTTTATCTAAACAAATAAATAGAGGAGATTATTCTGGACCTTTTGTTTTTTTATTCGACATCATAGCCCGTCTGGTTCCCCCAAAATAGACCGAAACGTAAAATACCATAATATATTATCCTGTGCAAATTCCAGCTGCGAGCGAAGCGAAACAGTTTATAACCCGATGATGCAAGATCAAAGAGCAAACTCGCGTAATTTAAGTAGACCAATTTCCCAAATAGTTGGCGGAAACCCTAAAACACAATTTTAAACTTAATTTTGGATCTCAACTAACAACAGCGATTCAGCGTGGTCGAACTATTTAGTTTTGTACCTGTTACTTTACAAGAACTGTTTTATAAAAAAATAACTCATAATTTAGTAGTCAATACAATGAACCTTATTATTTCTTTGGTTTGCAACTAAATCTGGACCAATTGTAGTAATTTTTATCGGTGCAGTTCTTAAAAAAGTCAGATAAACTGAATACGGTGAACAGAATGTAAATTCCTATTTAAATTTACTATTTGTAAAACACAAATATTAACCAGAATTTAGCGATTATCTGTGGACGCAAACAGTTTAACGGGCGCTTGCGGACTGCCCAAAGTTTAGAGTTAACAATCACCTGAAAGTACCCTACAATTGAATTACTGCCAAACTGCCGGACTAAATTTCCCTTCCAACTTCTCCTTTGTAAAAGGGTGGAGACGATTAATCAAATTAGTTCGAGTCGTGATTTATTATTATACTGAAGTAATTTTAAAGAAATATTGCGTAGTTTTCATAATAAATTGGAAAAAACTAAGTTTTAGTGTCAGATTTTTTGTGGACTATAGTTTACAACAGACAGTGTTGCCAACGTATGCTCAAGAAAATGCTCTAATACGTAATTAATTAAATTCTATTTCTAAAAGAAAAAAAAAGCAAATGCAAACAGAAACATAATCAAACAAAATCAATGTAATTAATTATGGAAATAAAATTAAACACTTTAAAACTACAATAAATTTACAACTTACAACTCGGGAAATATGAGGCGTGTCTTGTCAGACTGCGCACGCGTACGTAAATAAATAAGATATCCGGTCTCCGCTATATCCTGCACTTTTAAAAACGACTCTGAATAAAGTATGTATAACAAAAACTAACGCAGCTGGAATTTTCACATTTTAAAATTGTATTAAACATGAATACTTAATGTTTAACTTACTCTACATCAAACTACAAACTAGTTATACTCGACGTACATCGATGTTTACGATTCGATACATCGAATCAATACGACATGTATAACAAGAGCCCAAATGTATTCGATGCATAAAAAATTGCCTAAAGTTCTATCTTACTGCCTCAAGTCGCAGTGTGATTACCAGCATTCAACATTCAATTAGAACAATATGCTTAGGTTGGCAGCACTAAACAAATGTCGTCGTCTGAAAACACGTCAGCTGCGTGTCCTGTTTAAAACTTACGCCTTTTTGTACAACACAGCACATATTTTACAAGCTTAATTTTGTTTGACGTTTTGTAATTTTTTTCTCTCATTTATTTTAATGAAGCACTGATACATGTCAACGTTTTCTGCTTGATAGTGCACAAAAATCCAAAGCAATATTAAAAACTTGAAAGTATAAAATTTTAATGTTTATTCAGTTTTTGTTTATTATGTATAATATGTATTACAATTATAATATGTATTTATGTGTTATAATATGTAAATTAATGATAAGTTTTATATTTTTTATTTTTAACTAGTGGGCTTTACCCCCTACTCGCTCCGCTCGCCCAAATCCGATCACTTGGTGATCTCTGGGTGCCCCGTAAAACTTCATTTTTTCGACTTTAATTGGACTTCATAATCGAATTCATGAATTTGTGCGCCTGGAAGTTATGCAGTACGTCTTCGCTACGCAATACAGGGCGCCTGGAAGTTATGCAATGGTCACCGCTACGCAATACACGTATTTAATCTATTCTTATTACTTTATAATTATGAGAAGAAGAAGTAGAAACTCTTTTTTATATAATAAAGGGATTTATTTTTCTTCTTACTGACTCAAAGGGTCTTCTTCCCCGCTAATTTTTCCAAGCCCGTTCCCTTGGCAGTGGTTTCGCTAGATAGTAGCTATTATTATACACTTTATAATTATGAGAAGAAGAAGCAGAAAAACGTTTTTTATATTAATAGAGATAAAATTTTCCAAGCAAACATTAATTTTACCTAAATAGAAATAATTCGATCACGCAGCAGAACCACTTACGTGAGTTGAGAGAATATCCAAAATCAAGTTTGAAAGTTTTAGGGTTTCATCCAGCTATATTTGAGAAATTTTTCTACTCACCAAGAAGCTGAAAAGCTGCCTCCGAGTACGAAATATATAAGTAGAATTTGTTTGCACCTCTGATTCCCATCCACGGCTCTTTCTTCGTTATGATAGCA
Source organism: Philaenus spumarius (assembly GCA_018207615.1). Lineage (NCBI taxonomy): Eukaryota > Metazoa > Arthropoda > Insecta > Hemiptera > Aphrophoridae > Philaenus > Philaenus spumarius. The sequence continues at coordinate 72,592 of JAGFPH010002665.1, read as the reverse complement.
GCGGAATAATTAGCTTTTCGAATTTGCACCTTGACTATAAAGAAGATGCCCCCACTGTACGACACCCCACGTGGATTTGAACTGGATACTTATGGCATTTTACGTTTTGAACGATTCTGATAATTTCGTGTAAAAAACAAAATGTGCAGAATAATCCACTATTTTTATAATTTAGATAAACCCCGGAAACGTTTCATCCTAGTGTGAAAATTCTCAAAATATTGTTATTTCCGGTCAAAAAACTTGGGGTCAGGTGGTCGGATTTTTTTGGTAACGAAGCAGTTCGAGCGACTTAGAAAACAAACGTGTGTACCGAATTTATACCAAGTTAACGGTAAAATGCGACGTTATAGTGCCAACACCGTATGATATACATATACGATTTTTAATGACACCACAAAACGTGTACTATGGACCATGATAGGTGCTCATTGACCACTCCCGAACTTAGGTCTCGCCATAAGAGGTCACTGCAATAGCTCGCCTTTCCTAAGGAAATTCGCTAAAAACGTTGTGCAGCAAGTAAACTTCCCTTTGACAGAACGAAATTTGTATTTATTCAAATTGTATACATTTCTGATGTACAAAGTTATTGATCAATCACTGAGATTATATTGTTTTGATACAACGCTTTATGAGTAGTTAAACTAACGTAATGCACGTGTAGGGTTTAATTACGTAAACATTAAATTTTAACTACCTTCGCATTGAAATATCAAAACGTGATGAGGTAATCATTAAACTGAAAACAGTTTGGTGTTTACATTGAAACAACTAATTTGCCGGGTTAGCTGTGCTACTAAAAGCTTAGGGCACAAAGCTTCTACATGCTTAAATATTTATCCGCTTTTTATCATCGCTTGAAAGCCAACGTTTCAAAATTTCGTTACGCTAAAAATCCTTTCTACGGTCTTTTCTGAGATTTGAACCGGACACCTCGTACTTCGGAATGATATAAGCTAAACTTTCAGCCACGAGGCAGCTTTTTTACTTAGAAAGGAATCTGGGAATAGTTTGAATTACTTCTTTCAAAAAATCTTAAATTTTCTACTTTTCTTTAATTTTGTTGTATCTAACTTCTTCAGTGCAACTTAAAAGATAAATAAACAAAGTATTTAGGGTAACATAAAGGAACTACTGACTGCAGTGGCTTGGTAAAGACAAATAACAACTATCGTTAACAAAATTAAAGAAGATATAAAATCACCAAAATTTGGATACACCTTTGTGTACCTTAAATCATTTTAAATTATCACTATGTACATCATTAAAGAAATATAGCCTGCGACATTCATAATCTATACAACTTTGATAAATTTAATGTAATTAAGAAAAAAAAATTGTTTATTATTTTATTCAGACATTAACAAATAACATTTTAAACAAAGAACTAGTAATGTTATGACTAACAAAGTTTGAATCTAGCAAGATTAACAATATTGCATCACTATGTCCTCTACATGAATTGTTCCATTGTGGATAAGGTCCCCGAATCACTATCTTAATACAAGGTTAAAATTTATATTACCTGTTTTTTCTGTCAAGTGATCCACTAGTATTAAAAACACTACCGCGGTTTCAGACGTGTTCAACCGTTGCACCCAGTACCCGTGCAGTCCTAACCCAGTACCCGTGCGGGCAACTACGAACTAAATGTTGTGCGTTGTTTGTTGTATATTTTTGTGTATGTGTTGTAATGTCAATGTGTTGTAACAGTTTTTTAATGTTTGACGACCTCATGTGAGCGACTTTTACACCAGAAGATGGACGATTGAATACTTCCGAAACCGTGTTAGTGTTTTTAATACTAGTGGATCACTTGACGGAAAAAACAGGTAATATAAATTAACCTTGTATGAATTGTTCGTTTGATGAATTCTGCATTATGCTGACTATTCAGGCAACTCGAAAGGTTTTAGTCTTTTGAGTCTTCTTATGTTTCCCTCTTGAAGAAGTAGTTTAGCAGCTTCAACTTTTGGGTGTTGATAGAGCCTCTCCTGATGTTTTTTGGCACACTTCTTTACTACACTTGCCACTGTATCCATTAAAAGATCTCTATGGATGTCGCTATTACGGGCGTACCAAGGAACATTTACAATTCCTCTAAGTTCTTTATTCTGAAAACGTAGGACATTGCTCTGATTGCTGGTTTTGGTGCATCCCCACAGTTGAATACCATATACCCAACTCAGTCTCAATATTTGTTTATAGTCCTCTGTCATAGCTCAACGGCTATGGTACTTGCCTCATAAGCAAGACGTCCCGGGTTCAAATCCCGCGGGGACCATAAAATATTAAAAACCCAAAAAAACATGCTCGTTAGCCGAAAGACCCAAAGTGGCATGGAAAACAAAAAAAAAAAAAAAAAAAAAATATTTGTTTATAGAGCATGAGTTGTTATGAATGAATAACTGAGATTTTCTCCCAATTAACCAGCATATTTTCCTATATTTCAGTTGAAGTTCTTCCACTTTCTCTTTAACGTGCACTTTCCATTTTAACTTTGCATCAAGGTTCATCCAAAGGCATTTCGCTTGATTTGCATATGATATCGGAATATTATTGAGAGTTACAGGTAATGGTTCCAATGATTTATTAGTAAAGTTAATATGTGTGGACTTCGGCTCGTTTTAACAACAAGAAACAATTTGATATCATAATTGCCATACATACGTCTATGAGTAACAAGATATATAGCATTTACACGCGCAAGGATTTATTGTTTGTTTTTCGTTAACAAAATAATTTCCAAAATAATTTTTTTTTTATTGATTCAATTAACTATTTGTGAAATTGATCTACTAACGAAGACTTTGAATAGCTGCCTGCGTGTACTACATGTATAAGTACAATTTGTTTGCATCACAGCCTCTGATCCCGGATCACGCGCTTCTTCGTTCTGTGAGCTTGCGGCCCAGGATTTTTGACTTTTTCGCTTTGCTAATTTGCATCCCGCCCGTCGGCCTTGTAACTGAAGCTACCCCACGTAAAATCCCCCTCGTGGATTTGAACCAAGTACTTTTCCTGTGTTTTACGTTTTGACTATTTTGGGCTAACCAGACTATAAGGTCGTGCGAATAAAAAAATGTGCAGAATAATCTCCTATAGTTATTTGTTTAAATAAAACCCCCAAAAAAGTTTAATTCTAGTATGAAAAATCTCAAATCAAAATTGCTTCCGGAAAAAACTGTGATTTAAAAACAACAAAATGATATGTCACAAACCGTATTATGTTTACATTTTGATTGACCCCACAACAACCATGCAGGGGGAGTGGGGCAGTGGTCTTGAAAGTTTGTAAAAGTAGTTACTAATCAATCATCCAAAGACGTTTCCAAATTTTCATCTTTCTACTTACGGTGGTCTAAAATTTACGGAAGGGGCCCCCCATACTTTTGGACCACCTGGTATTTAAAAAATGACAGCCTATATAAATATACCAGCTGACCCGTACGGCGTCGACCGTGGTGGTTGGTTTTTTCAGTCTTTTAACATAATTGTATTCTTTTTAAGTGTTCAGTCAGTGAGTGGTATTTAACTTTTATATATATAGATCTTAAATGATAAAAGCACTATTGTCATAATAATAAGAGATCTGAAATTATGATTTTAGTAACTGTGATACCCCCAAACCCCACCTGAAATTTCGAAATTTTTCATACCCTTTCTTAGCGAGCACCAATGGCCCTAGAGGAAGCTATATACCAAATTTTATTCCAATCCGTTTGGTAGTTTTGAAGAAATCGTGATTTAATAACTTTGATCCCCCCTAAAATTTCGAATTTTTTTAAACCCTTTCTTAGCGAGCGCCTATGGCCCTAGAGGAAGCTACATACCGAATTTCATTCCAATCTGTTCGGTAATTTTGGAGAAATCGTGATTTAGTAATTTTTACCCCTCAAACCCCCCTAAAATTTCAAATTTTTTTAAACCCTTTTTTAGAGAACACTTATGGCCCTAGAGGAGCTACGTACCAAATTGCATTCCAATCCGTTCGGTAGTTTTTAAGAAATCGTGATTTAATAACTTTGATCCCCCCAAACCCCCCTAAAATTTCGAATTTTTTCAAATCCTTTCTTAGTAAGCACCTATGGCCCTAAAGGAAGCTACATACCAAATTTCATTCCAATCCGTTCGGTAGTTTTTGAGAAATTGTGATGAGTGAGTCAGTGAGTGAGTGGTATTTCGCTTTTATATATATAGATTTGTTATCTATACTAATATTATAAAGAGGTAAAGTTTGTTTGTTTGTTTGTTTGTTTGTATGTAAGGGGTAATCTCTGGCTCTACTGAACCGATTGAAAAAATAGTTTTACTAATAAAAAGCTACACTATCCCTGAGTAACATAGGCTATAATTAATTTCGGTAAAAACCTTTTTTTATTTCAATATATTTGTAAATTTAGTCGGAAAAAAATCTTAGGTTAGGTTTATAATGATAAATCAACACATGTATTTACATTTATTACCATAGCAACCAATTGAATAAAATAACAGATAATATAGCTGCTTTAATATTTCCATTAACAGCTGATTTCAAAATTTGAAGCATTTATTTTTGTATTTCCATCTTTTAGGTTAGGGTTTTAAAGTGTAAACCTTAGCCTTGCTGGTTCTTTTAACCATTATTAACTGCTGTTATAAAATATAAGAAATAATTTGGTTTGAACATTTAACAATATTTACCATCTTAGTTTTGAGGTTATTATTAATACTACACCTTTATTATAAATAGAACATAACATATGTTTTTAGAAGGTACCATTGGGGGTTGGCGTGCGGAGCAGGGGTCTCCCCTAGTTTTTAATATATTAACTTAATAATGTTTAAATTGTTAATTATGTTGTATTAATTACAATTAAAACGAAGGATTATATATTTACTTTAGGATAATGTATAATTCTCGTTATTTCGTTGGTCGCTTGCCTCTTAATTAATACAGGATCGGTCTATATAGTATATCATCAAAGACAGATTCAATATATCAAATCTCATCGCTGATACCTTAAGGCCTAATTTCACAATATTAACATAACGCTTGCTTGTATGGACGTAGCTAATTAATTTTCCTACCTGGAAATGCCTAATACGTTTATCCGTCTCCTTTGGGGAATACACGCGAATACGTATAACTAATTACAAATTTGAGTGAAGAAAAACATTATGGTTTAGGCAACCTGTTACCTCCGATTTTAATTTAACAATATTTCAACCACTTTTCACATCAACGGTTGCTTAGATCGAAATTAAATTTTGTTTGTTTTGTCGTAGACTATACATACGTATAGTGAATTTATGTTTCTTTTAGCACAACTTGACAAAAGTATTTCATGTTTTCCTTCCTTCTTACTTGTTGCTACAGCTGTTTCGTCTCAACAGAAGGCTTCATCAGGCGTAGCACACGTTCGCTACACGGCCATAATCACAAACACAATTGCATACCGATTTGGTATTCGTAATTCTAGAATAAATTGATTTTCTTTCATATGGCAACACCTTCTAGTTTAATTAGCGAATTTCCATAGGAAAGATGAGCTATTGCAGAGACCCTTATGGTGAGTCCTAAGGTCGGGAGTAGTAAATGAGCACCGATTATGGTCCCCAGAATACTTTTGGGGTGTTACTAAAAATTTGATATAGGCCTATATATGTGTGTTCGCAATCTAACGGCCACATTTTAATAAGTACGATTTTGTCCAAATTTGTTTGTCTAAGTCGCTCGGACGAGTTCTGAAAACCCCAACTACCGGGAGCACGTTTTTTTTTTTGACAAGAAATAACTATTTTTTTAGATTTCTCATACTATAATTAATCTTTTTTTTATGGTTTTATCTGAAACAATAAATGTATTCTGCAAATTTCGTATTTTGCATGACCTTATAGCTCGCTTCGTTCTCCTAAAATCGATCAACGCGTAAAATAACATAAAAGTAC
>JAGFPH010002665.1:41020-61658 GCA_018207615.1 Philaenus spumarius | reverse complement strand
ACACTCGATAGGAACATTTAAATTTTATTCATAATTACGCGAGCCGAACGTACGTGTGGCCGCGATCGTTTTTGCAAGCTACTGATTTTCCTTATCAGTCCAGTGTGCTACCTAGCTTAAGTTGGAGGGGGTCCATCTGAATGATTTTGTCAAATATATAGTTGGATTGGAATAATGTTTTTTCATTTAATAATATTGTTGGGTCTATTTTAGTGTGTTTATAAATTTCAAATTCCTCCAAAACGTTCATAATAGGGCCTTTCGAGCATTTATGTAGTATTTGCAGGTTTTTGTCTATATTGGTGTAACTGTGGCCTGTTTCTATAAAGTGTTCTGCAAATTTGGAAGGTTTATTATTATTGCTGGTATTCTTATTTGGGATATGCTCTTTAAATCTGGTTTTGAAGGATCTTCCGGTTTGGCCTATATATTGCATGTAGCAATCATCACATGTTATTTTATAAATGCCGCTTGCGTCATGATGGTGTTTATATTTTTTATTTTGCGTTATCGCTTGACTTAAGTTGTTAGTTGTTCTATAGGCAAGTTTGTATCCTTGTTTTTTGAAAATTCTTGCTGCGACGTTGTCCAATAAACCATGGTAATTTATTCCAATATATTTGATTTTTTCCTCAGTTGGTTGCCTTGTTTTTCCCTTCCTTCTAAAATTATTCTGTCTACCATATTGTGGCTGTATCCGTTTGAGATGGCTATTTGTTTAATAATATTTATTTCATTGTTGAAATCGGGTTGGTTCAGTGGTATGGATAATGCTCGGTGTATAAGACAGAGGTGTTATTGTGAGGTATGTGTTCAGTGTACTCTGTTTTGAATGTCCTTCAACTCTATCCTATGTATATTGTATTATAGTCGTTGCAAGACTTTGTGTCTATACCGCTTCAAGTGTTAGGATCTTGGGTTCGTTTTATCTTGTAAGGTAGTAAAACAAATAGCCACGGCTTATGGTTACAAAACCTCCATCGTAAATAGATATATAACATAGGTAGAAGATTCAAAACAAAACCAGTAAACAAATTGAAAAGAAAGACAAATTTATTACAGCAGGATGTAACCAACAAAAAATAAAAACCATTTTCAATAAACATGGATACAAAATGGCTTACTGTACATCTAACAATTTTAAACAATCTCTCGACTCTCCGAGGATGGAGGTTTTTTATTGGTTAGTAATAATTTTAGCTCAAAACATGGGACTGGCTCCTCACTGCGGGTAACGGCGATGGCGTGTCTTCTATTGGGAAGTGTCGCTAGGTTCCTGTTGCAATCTTCCGGACTTAGTGGAGAAGTGTCCTCAAAATAAAAGGATGTTAACCGTGCAACCCAATTATGAGAAAAATCATGTAAATAAAATACGTAATAAATTATTACAAACTCACCAAAAAAAAGAAGGTTTTTATTACACCAAAACCAAACAGAACTGTAAACAAAAATTGTTACTCACTTCCAGAGTAATTTTGGATATTATTTACAACTTCCAAGACATACAGTTTTTAGTTTTTAGCCAATAAAAGGTTATCTATTAATATACAGAAATAATAAATAAACGGTACCAGATAACTGCCACATACTTTCTCCCAGTTGAAAATTTATACCTTCCCAAGAGTAGTATTGGTGGTTATTTAGAATTGCAAAAGTAGGAAAATGTTACCATGGAAAATATTAGATGCATGTAACACACGTCCATATTATATTATTATTTAAACTATACGATAGATTTTGAACAAATTTGCACCAAACATGTCAATTAGGCCTGTATAGATGCACGAAAAAATGTTTGAAAAACAACCCCCTTTTTGGCCTAAAACCCCCAAAAATCAGGTATTATTATTATTACCCAAACGAGAATTTTTAGAAAGATGCTGTTTTTTGCATATGGTACGGTACATTAAGGGCTACAAATAAGCCAAATTTTATCAATATCGTTAGAGCCGTTTTTGAGAAATTTTGATTTATCTCGTTTTTTCGCCATTTTTGGTTGATAAAACCTCTTAAAAATCAAAAATTTGAAAAAATTAAAAAAAACCTGGAGATATTCCAGACCCACACCTGCGTACCAAATTTCATCAAAATCGGACCGTTCTTATGGTATCCAGCTCTGTACACATCCTTACAGACACACAGACGCAGGGACAGACATAATTACACTAAAAATATTTTTGGGTTCAGGGAGCACCAACACAGATAATTCCACTAAAAATTCAAATTCGAAAATTGGGACGAAAACAATACTTTCTCCATATACTACGTATAGGATGGAGAAAGTAAAAACACTACTTTAAGTTTGTCATTACAAAAGGAATTTTGTTTGTTTCTTTAAATGTTTTTGTAAAATTTGAGGTTTTTCGAGATATTTTACATTACAAATTTTAAACGGCCACTATTTTGAAAACATAAAAAATCGTTTTGGTTGTTTGTACATGGGTAAAAGATGTCTTACCGGATACGTACCCAACATTTTCGTTCAATATATTTCCTAAATTTAGAGGTATTATGTAGTTTGTAAGAAAAACAAAATGGGACATAACTGGAAAACGATACATTTCCGAACCCTTGTTTATATGAACTTTTTTCTTTATTTTCGCTAGTAGAGCAGGTCCTGAAAGTTTCTCCGTTTCTTCGTGCATCACCGTGTATGGTGTCCTGCTCTAACTGTAAGAAACTTTACTGGGTTGTCAGCTGAAAACATGGAAATAATACAACATAACATGTGCCCTATCTCAGTCTTTATGTGTCCGTCAGTCTGTATGTGATTTTTACAAATACCTTAATATCTCAAAAATGGTTTAAGATGTAGTCATGCAACTTTGTATGAACACTAACCTAAATATGGTACACTTTACTTAAAAAATTTGTGTTTATAAAAAATAAATCAATTTATACAATTTCAATGTTAAATATATTTACAAAAAAAACAAAAATAAATACAAAAAATTTAAGTCAAATTTTAAGACAAATCCAACATTATATCTGTTTTTAATAATTGCGTCATAAATGAAGGAGAAAACTCAAATTTCGTAATTATCCGGGTGTCGAAGGGGGTCGTATTAATAAAGTAGCAATTAAAAGCCCTACATTCGACCACTAAATTTCCATTTTCTCTGTTATTTATTACTAAATTATTAAAAACGACATATCGTTGTATTTATCTTAAAATAGTCTAAATTCTTTGGGATTTCCATTTTGTGTAAAATGTATAGGCTAGTCTTCTAGATATTAAGCATCGAAATATTTCAACTGCCGCAATTTTTAAACTGATTGTTGTAGGAAAACTCATTTGTAAAGTAAAATGTACCCTATTTGGATCAATATTCATACCCAGTTTCATGATTATATCTAAAACCGTTTCTGAGATATGAAGGTATTTGTAAAAATCACAAACAGACCGACAGACAGAAAATAGATCGAGATAGGACACTTGTTATATTGGATTACTAGCTGGCCCGATCCGGCTTTGCACGGATAGACAAATCAAAGTTAAATGTATATTAAAAAATATATATATTATATCAATAAACTAGCTGACCCGTATGGCGTTGCCCGTGGTGGTTGGTATTTTCAGTCTTTTTAACGTAATTGTATTCTTTTTAAGTGTTCAGTCAGTGAGTGGTATTTGGCTTTTATATATACAGATCTTAAATAATAAAAGCACTATTGTCATAATAATAAAAGATCTGAAATTATGATTTTAGTAAATTTGCTCCCCTCAAACCCCTCCTAATATTTCGAAATTTTTCATACCCTTTCTTAGTGAGCACCTATGGCCCTAGAGTGGAGGAAGCTACATACCAAATTTCATTCCAATCCGTTCAGTAGGTTTTGATAAATCGTGATTTAGTAACTTTGACCCCCCCCCCAAAGCCCCCCTAAAATTTTTAATTTTATAAAACCCTTTCTTAGCGATCATCTGTGGCCCTAGATTAAACTACATACCAAATTGCATTCCAATCCGTTCGATGGTTTTAGAGAAATCGTGATTTTGTAACTTTGACAAACCCCCCTAAAATTTCGAATTTTTTTTAACCCTTTCTTAGCGAGCATCTATGGCCCTAGAGCAAACTACATACCAAATTTCATTCCAATACGTTCGGTAGATTTTGATAAATCGTAATTTAGTAACTTTGACCTCCCAAAACCCTCCTAAAATTTCAATTTTCGGAAACCCTTTCTCAGTGCGCGTCTAGAGCCTATAAAGAGTATTAGGGCCAAATTTCATGTTTGTAGGCCTCGTGGTTTTGGAGAAACAGTGATGAGTCAGTGAGTCAATGAGTCAATGGTATTTGGCTTTTATAAGTATAGATAAATTACACTATGTATTTCTTATGGGGATTTTTAGTAACTTTAACCCCTCGAAACCTCCCTTGAAATTTTGAATTTTTTGGAAACCTTTCTAAGGGATAACCTGTGGCCCTAGAGGAAGCTAAATACCAAATTTCGTTCTAATCCGTTCAGTGGTTTTGGAGAAATCGTGATTTAGTAACTTTGACCACCCCAAACCCCTCGTAAGATTTCAATCTTTTTTTTAAACCCTTAGAGAACACCTGTAGCCCTACAGGCATTGAAGAAACAACACTATTGTGTTGTAGTGTTTTTTCTTCAATGCCTATAGGAAGCTACTACCAAATTTCGTGCCAATCCGTTCAGTGGTTTTGGAGAACTTGTGATTTAGTAACTTTGACCCCCAAACCCCCAGTAAGATTTCGAATTTTTTGAAAACCTTCCTTAGCGAGCACCTATGGCCCTAGAGGAAGCTACATACCAAATTTCGTTCCAATTCATTCAGCAGTTTTGGAGAAATCGTGATCAGTGAGACAGTGGATTTGGCTTTTATATATATAGATTTGCTTGTTTTTAGCTGACAAATAAAGTTTTGGACAGTCAACGCTGGACACCCTGTACAAGGTAAAAACCATAAAAAATATTATATTTTTTTTAGACAAAGTGATTATTTTTAACCTGATAAATGTCCAGTGTATTGGCTAGGTTATGGTATAGGATTCTGATTGTTAAGTTAGTTACTCCTTAGACGAGAAAATGTAAACACATGAGTGTTAATTTTTTGCTTCGAATTACTTTAGATAAAACCATCATTACTTCTCTATACACTTCGGATATAGAAATGTTCACTGTTCTCTCAACTTTATTTCCGATAGAATCGCTGTTTTGCCAAACCCTCTTCGAATTACCATCGAGATCAAAGTTATTGCAGCGTTTCCATCTCGTCTGGGAATGCAATAAGGCGCAGTCGTTCCTTGTCTGTACAGGGGATATGTTATTCTTTTTGTTGCTCGGAGACAGTTCTTTGTTTATTGTGGAAATAGAATTTCGAATAAATCTCTGTTGTAAAGTACAATGCTGCGGTAGTGAGCCGGATAAGTAGTCGTGTAATGAGATGGTTGTGGCGCAGTGTGCAAAGTCCCGGGACGGATTAATATTTTGTAAACCATTGCAAATAAGGCTACAAAAGCTGGAATATTGTTACTGGGTACTAAATACTATTTAAACACTTATTCAGAGGACCCCTTCCCCCTCTGGGAGCAGCCCACAATGATTCCAGAAGAAAAGCTTCAATAAGAACATAGACCGATTATTCATAAAATTAAAGGTATTTATTAGAAGTACCCTTGTCCTAATACTTTAAGATGTATTTTCTGCTTCACTAATAGGGAATAAAGAACCACTTGTCATCCGGTGGGCGGAAAAGTGTCCATATAAAAAGCATTGAGCTCACTTTGACACCCGCCTATAGGCTGTCTGGAAAGATTGCTCAATGATTTTTATACGGGCTTTTTCCGCCCGCTAAATCAAATGTAGTAAAACAATTGCTAAAACAACAATGCATCAGTGAAACTGCTAAGTGATACCTTAAGGATCTGCTGTAGTGGCTGCCATCTTTGATTCTTATCCCTTAAGAGCAATGTTAAATTTCAAACCATTTATTTCGTTTATTTTAAACATAAAACTGTTTGCAAGGTCTCATTTTAAGCACAGTTACAATACGCATCCGTTTTACATTTTAGATTTTTTTTAATGCTTTTCTTTTGTAATTGATATTTTGTAAGTACAAGTTCACATTTTTTCCTAACACAATAAAAAATGTATAATTAAAAGTAATTTGCAGGCCAGATTCGAAAGTTTATAAAGTATATTCAGTTTTTTTTAACACTTAATTATTACAAAAGATGGATTTATAAAATGGTTTGAAATGAGGCAATGTCAAAGCGCTCAGCTGCAAGATATTGCACTGTTTAGATACGGTTATAGAGAGAAGCTGTTGCTTTTCCGGTTGCTTTCTCGTTTACTGTAGCAGACCCTTAATAGTGATTTATTTCTTAATACGTTCGCTACCAAACGTCGCATATATGCGTCACACGGTTCTTCGCCACAGACTATCGTGACCACTATTAAGCAATATACATAGATTGGGACAAACAGTTGTGAGGCCACAGAGCAAGGCGGAAAATCCGAATTCCCAGGAATTGCTACGTGCGAAAGGGGGGTAGTTTTCTTAAGAACTTAACGTATTCACGTTCCCGCGTAAACAATATTTTAGCGGAATTCACACTATGCAATTTCTAGCTTTTAAAATCGTCAAAGTTGCAGACCAAGAACCGCAAATTGTAGTTGTAAAAAATTTATTCAGATTATTAATATTTATTTTTTTACAAAATTCCTTTTAAGGCTGGTTGCGTAAGGATTTGACAAAATGTAATTCGTAACGAAAACAATTGTTATTAATTGGCTCAGGCAATGAAAAATATAAAATACCAGTGACGAAAAACGTTATCAAATTGGTTACTATGGCAATTACAAATAGAAAATACGCGTAATGAAAAGGGGTTATCAAATTGTTTGCTGTGGCAATAAATGTAAATACATTCAAGAAACATGTGTTTTGGTTCACCAATTTAAATTAAGAGACGATCGGTTCCGTCCTGCGTAGTTCAGATATTATCGTCTAGCGCTGAAATACATTCAATAAACATAAAATATTGGTTCGTCAGTCTAGGCCTAACCTAAAGTTATTGTGTGTATATTTAATTTTTCTCACTTGCCTTAACGGCAACATAAATACAATAATAATAATATTTTAGGTTAGACCTAGAAAGTAATTTTAAGTCTCGGCTTAACCTAAAATTACCGTATTGTGTGGATGTTGCCGTTAAGACAGGTAAAATAAATCAAACGTACACACAATAATTTTAGGTCTGGCCGAGACTGATGAACCAAAATTTTATGTTTATTAAATGTATTTACAATGAATGGATATGTCTGTGTTTACCATCTTAGCTTTGATGTTATAATTAATTCTACACCTTTATTATAATAACATTAAACGTATGGAAACAGTAAATATTTGTATGAAAAATAAACTAATAATAAACGGAAATTGAAAGATTAAAATTGTGTGTGTATGTTGCCGTTAAGGCTGGTGAAAGAATTAAAGAAAATGCGTAATGAACTTCGTTCCTGACGGGGGTCGGAAACTCAACAATGGATAGTTGTATTTTGATAAATAACTTTCTCACATATATTTAATCCAAAATTTCAGATCTCTAGAAATTGCCATTTTAAACATACAGATTTTAACATGACATTTCAACATAACATATCGAAATATTATCTATATTATGTTATATAACAGTAATTGTAATTAGATTAGATACTCTTCTGTTTTATGCACACAGTGCATTCAATTAGCTCTGTATTGTGTATAGACAATAAACATTAGCAATTATCGAATTGCTTTCCGCAATGCAAATGTTGAAATTGAAGTTATATTTAGATTCAGCTCGCATAGTTTGCAGAAGGAATTAATTATTCAACAGGCCATGTCACGTGTTGCTTAACTTCCTACAGAAACACCTCAGGTGTAATGATAACGGAAACTTTTTCAGGAACTATTTTTAATTGAGCATATTAGTTTATGAATATATTCCTCGTGAATATTTAGGAATATACTAGCAGATACCCGTGGATTCGCACACGGTACACAGATTCGACGCATAGTAATGAATAGTTTTGGTTTCAGGAGTAGTTATTACATTTTCACCCCATAGCAGTACTCTAAAAAAATACAAATATGGTTTATTTGTTATATATATCTTGTCTATACTTCTATACTTATATTATAAAGAGGTAAAGTTTGTTTGTTTGTTTGTTTGTTTGTTTGTTTATTTGTTTGTTTGTTTGTATGTAGGGGGTAATCTCTAGCACTACTGAACCGATTGAAAAAATAGTTTTACTAATAAAAAGCTACACTATCCCTGAGTAACGTAGGATATGATTCATTTCGATAAAAACCTTTTTTTATTTCATTATTTATAAATTTAATCGGAAAAATTCTTAGGTTAGGACTAGAATGATAAACCAACACATGTATTTACATTTATTACCATAGCAACCAATTGAATAAAATAACAGATAATACATTATTTTGCTCCAATATTTCCATTAACAGCTGATTTCAAAATTTGAAGCAATTATTTTTGTATTTCTAGCTTTTAGGTTAGGATTTTAAAGAGTAGTCCTGAGCCTTGCTGGTTCTTTTAACCATTATTATAACTGCTTTAAAATATAAGAAATAATTTAAATTGAACATTTAACATTATTTACCGTCTTAGTTTTGAGGTTATTATTAATCCTACACCTTTATTATAAATAAAACATAACATATGTTTTTAGAAGGTTACGTTGGGGGTTGGCGTGCGGAGCACGCAGGGGTCTCCCCTAGTAAGAAATAAATGAACAAATTTCCGGCTCTCTAGTCTTAATGGAACTATAATGATAAATGTTTATTGTTTTAGGGGTTGTTTCAACCCTTAAATCTAAACGAATTCTAGCGTATGTCTCATTCCAGGTCATGTTCTATATGTGTGCCAAATTTCATTCAAATTCATCCAGTAGCTGTGATTAAGTAGCGCACACACACAGACATACACCATTAGATTTGTATATAATAGTGTAGGTTATAATACATTAAATTTTATTTCATTCTATTGAATTCTATTCCATTTCATTCCTTTACATTCACTTCTATTCCATTCATTCTATCAATTCCATTTCGTTTCATTTGATTGGAAACAATCCCATCCCATTCCTTACTATTCCATTCAATTCGATTCCATTGCATTCTATTTCATTCCATTCTATTACATCCCATCCCTTTCTATTCCATTCGATTCACCTCCATTTTATTACAATAAATTCGATTCCATTCATTTCTATTCCATTTCATACCATTTAATTCTAAGCCATCCTATCCTATTCCATTCCATTCCACCTATTATATACTACTGTATTCTCTCCTATTATAATACTGTTCTCACTTTATTACAATTCTATTCCATTCCATTTTAT
Source organism: Philaenus spumarius (assembly GCA_018207615.1). Taxonomy (NCBI): domain Eukaryota; kingdom Metazoa; phylum Arthropoda; class Insecta; order Hemiptera; family Aphrophoridae; genus Philaenus; species Philaenus spumarius. Next base: position 52,280 of record JAGFPH010002665.1, on the reverse strand, counting down.
TCCATTCTATTCCATTGTATTCTATTTTATTAGATACCATGCAATTCCATTCCTTAATACTATATTCCTTTGTATTATATTCAATTTTATTCCCTTTGATTCCAATCCATTCTATTATATTCCATTCCATTCTATCTATTCTGTACTATTGTATTCTGTTGTATTATAATTCTATAATACTATTGGTTCACATGCTATTACAATTATATTCCATTGTAGATTATATCCATTAGATTATATTATTTCTATTCCATTTGATTCCAACCCATCCATTCCATTCTATCTGTTCTATACTAAATATCATTTTTCGTATTCGGTTCTGTTCTAATACTACTCACATCCTACTAAAATCTTATTCTATTATGTTCAACTGAATTGGATTCCAATCCATTCCATCCTATTCCATACTAGTCCATTTCACTCTTATCCATTCAATTCGCTTCTATTGCATTTCATTAATTTCTATTCCTCACTATACCATTCCTTTCTATTACATTTCATTCATTTCAATTCTATTCTATTCCATTATATTCATCCCATTCCATTATATTTATCCCATTCCATTCTATATCATTCACCTGCGTTCCATATATTCCATTCCATTCAATTCCATTTTCTTCAATTCTATTCTACTCAATTGAATTTAATTTTATTTGATTCCAATCCATCCCATCCGATTCCATTCATTTCTATTCCATTTGATTCAAATCCATCCTATCCTGTTACATTCTATCTATTCTATGCTGTTGTATTAGGTTCTACTAGAATGCTATTCAAATCCTATTGCAATCCTAGTCTATTATATTGTATTTTCATTTGTTTGTTTTTGTTTAATCTTTTTATTTTATGCCAATTAGACCAATGACACGGAGCAGCGTTAACGAGGTTGCAACACTGGTAAACGCTTTTAGCCTCACGGCCACCATGATTACCAAAACATATACAAAAAAAAAGAAAGCTAAGAGTTAATAAAAACGTGGTAACATAATAAGCCCTGCCTGATTGTATTTCTTATTATTGTGCAAAGGGTTTATTCTAAGACCCTTCCACTATGCCGTCATTTCAATGCATTAAGAGTGACTGACAGGAAGCAATATAAGCCCTTGTTTCCAGAAAGGGGGCATTTTTGTACAATTTAAAATAAAATTCTGCAAGAGTTACTGACTGCAACTTATTAGAGATCTTGTCAATTATGTTTCCAGTTAGTTCATTGTTTGTATTTTGCATTACAAGTCATTTTGATTAATCCAAGACGCAAATAGACTGGTGTTATAAGTTTAACGTGTGTATGGTATCTGTGTGTCTGTGTATCTGCCTGTGGCAACGTAACACCCAAACGGATAAACTGATTTTGATTTAGTTGTTTTTTTATTTAGATTTCATTAAAGTTATATGAGTCATACAGTTGCATTTATTTACGTAACTCAGTTTCATAGAAATTAACGCAGATGTAGTGGCGAAACAATGTAGTTACTTTTTTAACTGCCTATCCTCTATTCTGCGCCTTCTTATACCCTACTTTTCACAACGAAATTTATCATACACTTCGACTGTTTTCGTTTTGTTTTTATGTGTGAGTAAGATTAGGTCGTTATGAAGAATTGTTGTCTTATTTGAAACCGACTTTTGAATATAAAAAAAATACTTAATCGTCGTATCCAGGGAGTCGAATTTGTTTACAACACAATTTTAAAATATCTATATGTATGACGGATTATAATAAAATCACTTACTCAAATGCAGTAATAATCTTAAATTTTTCAAATAATTTTCCAAAATATGTACACACTACAACACCAACTCATTACATGATAGAATACAATTTGAACACAGCTGATACAATTATTTATTCAAACGCGTTTCAACCACAATGTCGCCATCTTCAGTGATGCACGAGTTACTGTAGTGCTTTGATAATGAGGACGTCGTCAATTCCGGCGTAAAAAAGTTGAAGTGCATATTTTTTGTCAAAAGCCTTAAAACGACAGACTACGTACGGTCGTGGTACTACTACAAACTTCAGTGGTATATTCATTTAAAAAAAAATAATCGATCGGGAAATTGGTCTACTCACGAAGACGCTGAATAGCTGCCTATATGTAAGAAATATATTAATAGAATTTGTTTGCACCTCATCCTCCAGCCCCGGCTCACGAGTTGCTTTTCCCCTCGCTTGTAGACTCGGATTACGGACTGCTTCGCTTCGCTCACAGTGGATGAATTTGCTTCAAAAGTTATAAAATACAGGGTACTTTTACTTTACAAGGTACGTAAATCTGGTACTTTTACGGCATTTCACGTTTCGTTCGATTTTGGGAGAACCAGGTTTGCTATAAGGTCGTATAAAAAAACAAAATGTGCAGAACAATGCCCTTGTCCTAAATAAATTTGTTCAGATGAAACTCCGAAGTAGTTTCTTTCTGGTACGGTGAATCTTTTACTTCCTGTCAAAATGTGCTTCCTGTTGTTGGATATTTTCCAAAGAACGTAGCCGAGCGACTTATTAGAGTGTGTACTAAATTTGGACCAAATTGGACGTAAAATGCTGCCATTAGTGAGAAAACAATGATATGTACATAAAGTGTTTAATGTCACCTGGAAACGTGTTCTGGGGACCTTGATCGGTGCTCATTGATCACGACTGACCTTAGGTCCCACCATAAGAGGCACTGCAATAGCTTAAATAATATAAAGCTGCATATAAATGCTTGCAGATGCTTGGGATAATCTCACCAAAAGCAAATGGCAAAGAGCGTGGTATAAATTATGGCCTGAAGAACAAAGTGCTGGTGAATAAATTTCAAATTTATAACGAAGACTGTGGTGTAAATGAAATGGCAGCACGATACCAGGATTCTAACAAAGCCACTGAAAATATCCCATTGATTGGTTGGCTGTTGACAACATCGATCCTGCATATCGGATTTTGAGAGGCAAGAAATAGCTTCCATAGTGTCTGAAGGGGGCGCATAAAGGGGTAATAAGTGTATTATTTTTGTAAGAGTCTGAAAAGTATGCACTTGGAAAGTATAAAGTATATTTATTTATATGGATTCTCAGGATTTTATCTCCGGCAGAATCACGAATAGCTAAAACCTCTTCGAATTACAATTGAGATCAAAGTTATTGCTGTCTTTTCATCTTGTCTGGGAACGCAATAGGGCAGAATCGTTCCTTGTCTGTACAAGGATATATTATTCTTATATACTTTGAAGATAGTTCTTTGTTTATTGTTGAGATTTCGTTTCATATAAAACTCGGACTTAAAAGACACAGCTGTGCCAGTGAGCCGACTACGGTATGTACTGATTCGTGCAAAAGTAATCGGGTGTAAATAAATATATAGCTTTACATATACAGTAGAGCGTTCATAATCCGTAAATGATGCGTTTCAAAATGGCGACTGTTTGAAAATTTAAACTATCAAAAAACCTTACATTTAAAAAAAAATGTCAAAACACGTTTTTTTGTAGCTTAATTATTCCTTAATGGATGGTGTAACTGTCAAAACTATCGGATACAGGATAGTAGTTAAGTTAAAGATAATATTGTTGTATTTACTGTGTTGGTATATAATGCCGGGTTGAGCAAACCAATGTATTACACATAACGTATTTATTAACCTTCTTCCTATTGTTTTGACAGTTACACGATCCGTTAGGGAATTAAAAGGGCTGCAAAAAGTGTCTTCACTTTTTTTGTTTAAATTTACCGTTTTGGGGTAATGTAGATTTGAAATTTTCAAACATCCACCATTTTGGATCGCATGATTGGATATAATCACTTATTTTACTTAAAATATGTCATTTGTTAAGTTAAACGTCATGCCAAGTTTGAACTCAATCCGTCAAACATTTGTCTAGATATGATCAATTTTTGTTTTTATTAGGTCCCCCATCATCTCCTGAAGTTGTTCCTGCTTCTCACAAAACACACTGTATATGCCTAGCATGATGAACTTTCAATAGTTTGAAACCAATATTAACTCCTTTCGCAAATGATATACACCGGGTGTCCATAAAGTCCCCCCCCTCCCCCAACCTTAACTTTGGAACAATTAGATTTAAATAAATGAGCTTCGGAGTATCTTTATGTAACAAAGGGAGATGCATTTTGGTGTAACCGACCATTTCACCCCTTACCCCAAACTGGGGGGGGGGGGTTGAGGGGGGAATTAAAAAATCTTTAATACAAACCCCAATCAAGTGATACCTCATTTTAAAGGGCTTGATAAATGAAGAAGAATGGAACGTATTAAATGTATCTATCTTTACCCTATCGAAAATGGCAGCCAGTCAAAGTTGAAAACATCGTAGTAAAACAGATTTATAATTAGATACGTTACAATACCTTTCATTGCCACGATGGCCATGGTTGTTAAGGCGTCAAAGCATTATCAATCGTCATGGCAACCATCAATGGAAAAGTTCCGGGTTCAATTCCCATTGACCCCGAATAATTTTCTAAATGGTTTCTTAACAGACATTGCTGGCTGTGGTTCGGATTACACGCAAAACTGTAGGTTCCGTCTTCATTAGCCTTAAGTGCAAAACAGCAGGACGTTAAACCAAAAAAAAATCGAAGTTAATGTATATTAACCAAAGAAATATATCAATAAATATAATATACTTTGTATTTCTTTGGGGATTTTAGTAATTTTGACCCCCCCGAAAGTCCTCTAAAATTTAAAATTTTTTGAAAACCTTTCTTAGCGAACACCTACGGCCCTGGAGATAGCTACATACCAAATTTCATTCCAATCCGTTCGGTGGTCTTTGAGATTTCGTGATGAGTCAGTGAGTGGTATTTTTATTATATATATCTTACACCAAAATGTATCTTCCTTTGTCATTTATACACCCCTATGGTCATATATACACCCCTATGGTTATTGATTTATTTCTACTTGTTCCTAAGTTAAGGGTGGGTGGTACTGTACGGACACCCGGTGTATTGACTTTGTGAACATAAATACCATTCTCGGTGTCCCCGGGAGTCATGCAGTCGCCTCCTCAGGAGTCACGTAGTTGAGAAAATTAATTAGTCACGTTTAATCAACCGCGCGTAATACCAACATTATAAATCGTAGCCTGAAGGTGTAATATCGCCAACATTAGGAAATAACATATGTCTGTGAGGAAATAACGAGATGCAACGTTGGGTAATCTGTTTTAATCAAGATCCAAGAGGTCAATCGGCAACAGATTTTGACCGGATTGGCTACAGTGGATTATTGCCCAGCGACATAACATCAAAACTTTAAAGAAAACATTTGATTTTAAATATTTGGTTTCTATGAAAAAAATATTTATTATAATATTACTTTGCTTAATAAACTATCTAATTACAACATTCTTTAACCAAATATTATCTATAGGCCTATATATAAAAGCGAAATACCACTCACTCACTCACTCACTCACTTATCACGATTTCTCAAAAACTATCGAACGGATTGAAATTAAATTTGGTATGTAGTTTTCTCTAGGGCCATAGGTGCTCATTAAGAAAGCACTCAGTGGATTTGAACCGAGTACTATTATCGTATTTTACGTTTCCATCGATTTTGAGGAAACAAGACGGGCTATAAGGTCGTGTAAAAAAACAAAATTTCAAAAATAACCTCCTAAATTTATGTTTTTGGATAAAACCGCAACAATTTTTCATTCTAGTGCGAAAAGTATAAAAGCATTTTTACTTGAGGTCAAAACACGTGCTTCCTGTTGTTGGCGTTTTTCGGCTAACGACCTTGTTTGACAATTTCTGCACATATGTGGTCGGGAACTTTTTTGTCTTATTCTTATGTTTACCTATAGCATAGACTGGTGAAATTTGGGATAGTTGTCTAGCCCTAGGACCGGCAGACTACATTCGAGTGTAGTCACTCCGTGAAGCGACAACACATTTGTAACCTCAAAAAGACAAAAACCGTTGGAAAGGAAATGAATTAAACTTTAATTTTTGAGTCGAAAGTTTTTCTAAAATGTAGGCCTATATTTACATATGTAATCATCGTTTTAAAATATTAGTTTTTTGAAAAGCCAACGCCGCGCGAATAAATCACATGGAAAGACTCAACTTTGTAGTTTCTTTGTAGCTCTCCACCGCTCGACCGGGATATTTTGACAAAAATATAGAGATACCTTTGGATTCGTCAAGATTTTAACTTTCTAAAACTGCCATCTAATCAAAAGTCACTTGTTTAGTTCCAAAGATGTCGAATTGTCTGTAAACCTTTGCAATTGGTCAGATTTCCACCAATAAAACAGCACATTTTGATTTCGAGATATCTCTTACGATTCGAATTATTTGAATAGACTTGTTTATATCTATTTATAGACCAATGTTCAATCTTTGGTTTCGTGTATAGCAAACCATATTTACTTTTGTACATATATTAACGGTTTTGTTCGTACAGTGCTGAGAAATACTGACAAATGGGAAAATCAAAACTCGACTTTCTCACGCACCCGAAGTGGCACTTTTAACGGTTTTTCACACAAAACCTCGTGTAGGATTTCTGTAGGAGGTTTATTTATTTGATCTCATTTTGTGATTCAAATAAAGCTAATTCAAATACTTTTATGAATAATTTACAGTTATGCAGTTCAATTCTTTGATTTATTCTCTACACCCTTGCTTATAATAATATTTCATTTTTGGGCAAAGGATATATTCCTAAATTACTATTCAAACTAGAACTAGTTTTGTTAGTAATCTTGTAGTAGGAACATAAAAACTGGTGTTTTCAAAATAAGAAATTTTAAATTGATAAATATTTTTATACAGTTCTTTTTATGACTAAATTAAAAAACTTTTGTATATTTTGAAAAATATTACAAAAAATGTTTACTTTTTTATGTAGGCCTAAATTTGGACTTTTACCTTTCGCAACTGAAGATTTTTTGTTTTTTTAGCAATAACTTTGTAAATTTTACATCTATCATTTATTTACCGGCATAAATAAATACTTTAAACCTTTTTCTACAAACAAGCTAGTGAACACTTTTGGATTGGGGTTCATTTACTATTTTTGGCGAATTTTTTAAAAAAGGCTTGCAAACGCTAAAAAATCCATTTTCGTTAACATTGCCGGTTCTACACTCGATTCCACGTTCACAGTGCAGTACAGAGCGTCCATAAGCCATGTTATCCAAACGACAGTCTCAGCGATAATAGCCAATTAAAAAACATAAACTAACATTCAACGCTCGGTCAGTTGACGCAACCCGCATGACAATAAACGTGATGTTTCCTGTAATGGTAGTAGCATGTCTATTCTCCCGTAAGACCTGTACTGCACGGTGAACGTGGAATCGAGTTTAGGGCTAGACAATAGACACCCTGTAAATGGGAAAGAAAATACAATTGCACTTCAATTATTTGAGTCTATATTATTTGATATAATATTTTCGTGGATAATAGTTTTTGTGATTCATCTCAAAAACTTGTTATGAGAATAAGCCTACCGAAAACGTGATTTTTAGCACTCACTGGCTCATACCTGATCGTATATGTAACACTAAATGGAAAACATAGATCCATCACTAACTAAGCACTTTTATACAGGAAACTCAGCATGAAATGTTTTTAGCGAATTTTATTACGAAAGATGAGCTATTGCAGTTATATGGTGAGATCTAAGGTCGGGAGTAGTAAATGCTCACCGATCATGTACCCCAAAACACGTTCTGAGGTGTCAATAAAAATTATGTATATATATATATATATATATATATATATCTGGGTGTGTGTGTGTGTGTGTGTGTGTGTGTGTGTGTGTGTTCGCACTCTAACGGTCGCGTTTTACGTCCGATTTGACCGAATTTGGTACACACGTTGATTTTCTAAGTCGCTCTGACGAGTTTGCTAGAAAAAAAATCCATTAAGGCCAACAGCCGTAATGCAAACTCGTGAATTGAGTGTGCCTGCTTCGAGCGAAACAAAGCTGTCCATTATCCGAAGCCGCAAAATCTGCGAGCAGAACGAAGCAAATCGTGAGCCGTGGCTGAAAGCTGAAAAGCAAACGAATTCTACTAATATACTCGTACGCAGGCGGCTGGTGAGTAGGCCTACACCAATTTCCCAAATAGTTGGTTGAAACCATAAAACATATAAATTTAATTTTGAAAATTCGCTCAATTCACGTCATCAGTTCAGCTGATGGTCGAATTATTTAAAATTAAAATTTATTTTAAACACATGTTAGACAGATACTAAACTAGATCTAATATACAATTTAATTTAGATTTACGCACTGATAGGGCAATCTATGGATAATAAACCAGTCACGAAGGCGAAATCAATCTGTTCCATTCGCGAATCTATTTCTCGGACCGCTGATTGCTGATTGGTTTTGTTTCTCTCCTGCAGTCTATAGACAAAGCTTCGTTTAAACTCCTACTCTTGATATTCGAATTGTAAAAAGACCGATCCATGCTTATACAATATAACGATATCAAAAACTTGATTTTCATGATAACAAAAATAGGGTCTAATTTCCATCTTTTGAGTTATTTTTTTTTCTTTTTAAGTCTATTTGAATACAATCAGGTGACAAATATTATTTTTTAACAAACTGTATTGTATATACAGGAATTTTCAGAAATCTCTGCCAATACTTTTAGATATTTGTTTTGGACCTCGGTCAATTAATTCACAATACCTAAGTAGCGGGTGTTTTAAATGTTCGGTGTTTTAAGGCTTTGTAGTAGGCCTACTTATTACATTCAACTTACAACTATAAATAACTAGCTGACCCGTACGGCGTTGCCGGTGGTGGTTGGTATTTTCAGTCTTTTTAACGTAATTGTATTCTTTTTAAGTGTTCAGTCAGTGAGTGGTATTTGGCTTATATATATATATATATATAGATCTTAAATAATAAAAGCACTATTGTCGTAATAATAAAAGATCTGAAATTATGATTTTATTAATTTTGATCCCATCAAACCCCTCCTAAAATTTCGAAATTTTTCATACCCTTTCTTAGGGAGCACCTATGGCCCTAGAGGAATTTACATACCAAATTGCACTCCAATCCGTTCGGTAGTTTTGAAGAAATCGTGATTGAATAACTTTGATTCCCCAAACCCCCCTAAAATTTCGAATTTTTTGAAACCCTTAGCGAGCGCCTATGGCCCTAGATGAACCTACATACCAAATTTCATTCCAATCTGTTCGGCAATTTTAGAGAAATCGTGATTTAGTAATTTTTACCCCCCAAACCCCCCTAAAATTTCCAATTTTTTAAAACCCTTTTTTAGTGGAAACTTATGGCCCTAGAGGAAGCTACATACCAAATTTCATTCCAATCCGTTCGGTAGTTTTGAAGAAATCGTTTTTTAATAAATTTGATCCCCCCAAATCCCCGCCTAAAATTTCGAATTGTTTCATACCCTTTCTTAGTGAGCACCTATGGCCCTAGAGGAAGCTACATACCAAATTTCATTTCAATCCGTTCGGTAGTTTTTGTGAAATCGTGATGAGTGAGTCGGTGAGTGAGTGAATGAGTGAGTGAGTGAGTGGTATTCAGCTTATCTATATATAGATACAACAAATAAAATAGCAATGGCAACAGTTTTTCTGGCACATCTGAGCGCATGCGCATTCACTGTTTTCTGTGTCGTCCGTCAGAAAGCACTAGTAGCAAAGATGGCGACTGGTGAACAGAATGCTTTTTGTGTTTTACAGTTTGCAAGGACTCACTCTGCAGTTACAGTGCAACGTGCGTTGTGTATTAAGTCCGAATGTATTCCTTCGAGTGATAATAGCATCCGTAAATGGTGTCGTCAGTTTGAAGACAATTGCTGTCTTTGAGATGGGAATTACTGGACGACCAAGAGCGACGAAGAACGAGTAAGAGAGTATTTCACGCGTAGCCAGAATAAATCTTTTTGGAATGTTAGTCATTATCAACTTCATTATCAGTCTTCATAACAACTACGTCCTTATCGTTTGCAGTTCCTCTACAAGCTCTAAAGCCTACAGATTACGGTTTACGTGACAACTTTGCAAACGATATGTCGCTGCATGAGTATTATTTTCTGGAACGCGTCGACTTCAGTGCTGAAGTAGACATGTGGAATACTCATAACGTGCTCATCTGTGGGTCAGCTTCACGAGATGGTACAGTTCTACCGAGACTCTATTAAATTGAATGTTTTTTAACGCCATATCCCGGAGGAAAGTTTATGGGCCTTTCATTTTGCTGAAGCAATTGGTGCTTCTTATTTTGATGCGCTGCAACTATGGCTCTTTGCTCAACTGGAAGAAGCTGAACCACAGAACTTTATTTGACAGCTGGATGGTGCACCGCATCACTGCTACAACTATGGCTCTTACCTCAACTGGAAGAAACTGAACCACAGAACTTTATTTGACAGCTGGATGGTGTGCCGCCTCGCTGGTATAACTCAGTACGCGATTGGTTAAACGAATACAATACAAATGAGAGTGATGATATGCTGCAACAAGTGTAAATAGCATTTTCATCTATTTTCATATTTTAAAATTGAAAACTGTTCAGTGTATTTACACTAACGGTATAAAAAAAACGACATTATTGACTAAACAGAAAATATAACTAGGCCTGTGGGTAGGGGTAATTTTAGACCAAAAGTTCCAGTAATTTACAATACGGCTGATTTTTTTTATAAGTACATTAAAGTATGTAGATTAACATAAAAATGTTTACCAGTCTATCGATTTCCCAAAGTCGAAAAAGAAAATCGATTATCATTTTTTTTTCGATTATCCTTAATATTTCGAGCTGCGGTGAAGATAGAGAAAAATAAAAAATACCACCGTGTAGGGGAAGTATTTTTTAATAAAAAAGGTCATATGTACTTCTTTCCTCCGAGCAATGGTTTGTCTTGAAAAAAATTCGATAATGCACGTATGTATTTTGCAGCAGGGAAAATCACTAAAAGTTGAAATCTCATTCATATATGAAGCGTTGGCTCATTATAAATTGGCTGAATTTTTATATATCAAATTGAAACTTGACATAGGAGTTAAAATATATATTTTAAACATTTATGCTGAGTCTCAGCTTGTTATCTTGAAAATGACCCGATCTAGAGCAACTTGACTTATCAATGGGTTTCTCGATTTTAGGAGTACCGGACCCATGAACTAATTTTAATCTATTCCAGTTTCGTAAATTTTTGAAATATCAACATCAAATTTGTTTTACAAGTTGAATACACCCGTATACATATTCTTAGTGAGTATGAACGATTTTGTTGTTGTTATTTTT
>JAGFPH010002665.1:272-23108 GCA_018207615.1 Philaenus spumarius | reverse complement strand
ATAAATAAATAAAACATAGTACGTATAAAACACAAAATGACACTTGATAAAACATGTGAGAGACTTGTTAAGTTTATTAATGTCACAGTGTGTGACTGTCATCAAATCTCTCACAACACAAACACAAACTTTCTTTTTCTTCTTACTGACCCAACAGGGTCTTCTTTCCCCGATAATTTTCCAAGCCCGTTCCCTTGGCAGTGGTTTCGATAAATAGTAGCTATTCTTATTACTTTATAATTATGAGAAGAAGAAGTAGAAAAACTTGTTTATATAATAGAGATGTTTTAGTGCTACAACCAACAATTTGGAAAATTGGAAATGACACTAAATAGCTGCGTGCGTATGCGAAATACATTATTAGTACAATTAGTTTGCACCAAAGCCTCCAGCTTCCCTCACATTTGGAGAGAAAAACATTTGCATTTCGATTATTCGCGACCCAGAATGTTTAGAATATTCCATAATGTTTCAGACAAAATGTTGTAGAATGTTATATGTCTGCAAAAATTTGCATAAACTCGGAAAAATGCGCATGCAATTTAAACTCTAAACTTCTTTTATATACCACCTTTGAAGACACTAAGTGTGGGCGAATAGATACATTATAGCTATCTTATCTTATTAAACAAGCAATTCTTGTTTATACATTTAGGCCTATTTTGGGGATCTCGCTAACGGCTCTAACGATTTTGATAAAAATTTGCATATAGGAGTTTTTGACGTCAGGAATCGAATGCGCTAGGTCTTATAACTGCAAAAATGTGCACAAACTCGGAAAAATGCGTATACAATTTAAACTCTGAACTTCTTTTATATACTACCTTTGAAGTCACTAAGTATAGGCGAATAGAAAAAAATATACAAGAATTGCTCGCTTAATAAGATAAGATTTAACAAACATAAATCATTAAAAATGTATAAGGTGGTATAATATTCAAATTATTTCTTTATTCAAACACCAAACGTAACTAAAACATTATTTTTGTGCTGTTATTAACCATTCTGAAACCCTTTTCATCAGTTTCTGCATTCTTTGTATTTATATAAAGGTAATATAAATTATCTAATGAATATAACTCTTTGAAGTTAGGGCAAAAGGGCTTAAGTCAGAAATTGTTAACGAATTTTTATTGTACGAATAAAATATATATTGTTTGTGATTTCAATGGTTTACGCGGTCAAACGTCAATGGTAAAAATGTCAAAGTTATATAACAAACATATATTTGAATTTTTTTTAATGTAAATAATATATATACATATACAAATACATAAATATCTTATACAAATTATGCAAATGATCACAAGCCGGAGACCAGATAACTAGTCACATCCCGTCAGCTTGGAAGCAAGGCAAGGCACCGTTTGATTTACTTCCACCCTCCTACCCTGAAACCACAGATATGAAACGTTACATGGTCTAGCCGAGATTCAAATCCAGTATCTACGATATCCCCTCAGATATGGCTTGTCAATAAGAACTGAGAAGAAAACAGCACTCGAGTTACGTGCTACCATTTTGCCATCTCGCCCCTTCTCTTCTCGCGTAAAATATATACTTCAATGCAAGCCATGAGTTTGTCAAAACTTTGAGTGCTTCTCCTGTATCGTTAACAACTTCTGACTTGAGCCCTTTTGCCCTAACTTCAAAGAATTATTATTTGTTGTTTCTAAAATACATAAACAATATCAAATATGACCTATTCGTTGGATAGGTTACATAAATTACATGTACACCTATAGAGGTTTTTGGACGTCAGGATTCGAATGCGCTAGGTTTTATATGTGCAAAAAATATATAATAAAATGTTAGAACTTATTACACTCGTGTTTTTTTTTATTATTTAAACAAACAGCTCATATGTACGTAAGATCGAAAAATATTTATATTTATTGAGCACATTTTCCTAAAAAAAACATTAAAAACAAATAATACTGAGCGATGCTCGGTCGCCGAGGTACTTGAGCCAGTGAACCCTCAATATTTACCCGATTTTTCTTTCACTCATCAAAGCCATAGATACCAGTTCTAGTAAATGATATTAATTGCAAGGCATGTGGAAACCATTCCAAATTCTGATAAAGAGACTAAACAATTTAAAAGTGCGTGTATCGCGTACTGATTTAGAATCGTATTTTTTCACTCTTCGTACAGTTTAAATATAAAAATCCTGTTTAGCTTTTAATCTCTTTGCAATGTAGAACGTATGAAAACCCCTATCTAGTATAAGGTCGAGTGAAAGATTTCAACGCAGAGTAGGAGAGAAAGCGCTGCAAAGACTAAGTACGGAGTTTAATGGCTGCCCGAACACAGCTCTAGTGATTAATACACTGTGGAGTTACATCTGATTTATTTATACCTGCGAGCGGTACAAACACACAAATAAAAAATGTGCTACGGTTAATTAGCTATTTAAAGCAATTGTTAAAAATAGCTTTATTTTTGTAGTAATTTGTGTAACGTTTAGGAAACATGAACCCTAGTTGGAGGCGATCTTGCTTGATTAACTGTCCAAACATCTGTCCCTGCTAGGCCGTGTAGCTTTGGCAACATCTGTAAGCAACATTGCATTGACCATTCAAAATAACTTGCATCGGTAAATCAATACGGTTGCTGATGAAACCAACATTGTTCAGTTACTTCCGTTATTATGTTTGAATCAGACATCACAGAGTTTAAAATTTTTCACATTAAACGAACTCCACATTGGCTCAATATTAATTATCTATATATATAAAAGCGAAATACCACTCACTCACTCATCACGATTTCTCAAAAACTACAGAACGGATTGAAATGAAATTTGGTATGTAGCTTCCTCTAGGGCCATAGGTGCTCACTAAGAAAGGGTTTGGAAAAATTCGAAATTTTAGGGGGGTTTTTGGATCAAACTTATTAAAAAACGATTTCTTCAAAACTACCGAACGGATTGGAATGAAATTTGGTATGTAGCTTCCTCTAGGGTCATAGGTGCTCACTTAGAAAGGGTTTGGAAAAATTCGAAATTTTAGGGGGGTTTGGGGGATCAAACTTATTAAAAAACGATTTCTTCAAAACTACCGAACGGATTGGAATGCAATTTTTTATGTAGCTTCCTCTAGGGCCATAGGTGCTCACTAAGAAAGGGTTTGGAAAAATTCGAAATTTTAGGGGGGTTTGGGGAATCAAAGTTATTAAAAAACGATTTCTTCAAAACTACCGAACGGATTGAAATGAAATTTGGTATGTAGCTTCCTCTGGGGCCATAGGTGCTCACTAAGAAAGGGTTTGGAAAAATTCGAAATTTTAGGGGGGTTTGGGGATCAAAGTTATTAAAAAACGATTTCTTCAAAACTATCAAACGGATTAGAATGAAATTTGGTATGTAGCTTCCGCTAGGGCCATAGGTGCTCTTTAAGAAAGGGTTTGGAAAAATTAGAAATTTTAGGGTGGTTAGGGGGGTAAACATTACTAAATCACGATTTCTCCAAAATTACCGAACAGATTGGAATGAAATTCGGTATGTAGCTTCCTCTAGGGCCATAGGTGCTCACTAAGAAAGGGAATTAAAAATTTCGAAATTTTAGGAGGGATTTGAACGGATCAAATTTACTAAAATCATAATTTCAGATCTTTTATTATTATGACAATAGTGCTTTTATTATTTAAGATCTATATATATAAAAGCCAAATACCATTGACTGACTGAACACTTAAAAAGAATACAATTACGTTAAAAAGGCTGAAAATACCAACCACCACGGGCAACGCTGTACGGGTCAGCTAGTGTCATATATAAGCGTCTTTCACCTGACTGAAGTTTAGCACAAACTACTTAAGGTACAATTAAACGTATATTCTTACGGGGTCATAGACACACACAAATATAGGATTTTGTAAACAAAAAACGATGAAGCTAAAAAAATATTAATCACTTGTTGGTTTACTTCCCAAACCTAAAACAGTTGTCCGCATCAAAAGCTTAGCAGCACAGTTTGTTTACGTTCATTACCATAGCAACCAACTTAGCAGATTTATAATCAGTATATTATTCTTCACAAACTAAAAACAAACAGATTCAACGAAAAATGCTTACTGAAGTAATTCAATTCTAACATTCCGTTGTTACATACTGTAAATACAACACCTGATTTGGCTAAAAACTTAATTTAGGTTAGACCTACAATTAATAATAACACGTTCATTTGCAAGCAATTTGTCCAATTTAGAATCAGGTAATCTTTCTTCACAACTAACAGTTTTTTTAGATTAGGTAAAAGCAAAAAAAAAAGGCTCATTATAATAAATGTTGAACATCTGGTGTTATACATTATATTGTTTACTTTAGCGGGCAATAAAAAAATATAAAAAGTTAGAAATACAAATACCGGTAATTGTTATGTTTGAAATCAGCTGATAACGGAAATATTATAGGATATAGCTGACTACTATTATTATTATAGTCAATAAACATATGTAATGGCGCTTACATTTTTGTTAAATATTTTTTGCTTGTTTTTATGTTAAATAGATGCTGCAGTTATTCAAAAAGTATATAAAATCACGCTTGTATTTAAATAAAAGTTTGTGTCAAAGTTTTAAAGCAATCGGTAAAAAAACTTTCGGAGATTATCGATTTTGAAAAAAACGCACATTTACATTTTTATTTATATAGATAAAACAAACCTTGTAGACAATATTCTATCGTTTAAAAGAACGTTAGTAAAACGATTTAATTTTAATTTTGAGTTTTCGCTCCGAGCATTGCTTTCTTTGTAATAACGCAGCGTCTGTTTATTGTTACCGGACGTAAAGTCCATTGATTTCCCCCGTGCCTGTTTCTTATACCCCAGTCCGGTGATCCCCCCAACAGTTGCGATGACGTCAGAGGTTTGGGTTCAACTGTTCACTGTTTCATTTATTTCTTCGGATGACAGCTTAATTCCCTTCGTTATAAGTTGACATTCTGTTTCGATAGACGGAATTACGCGTTGGCAGGTCGGATTAAAACACACTTAAAACGCTGCTGTTATATTTTAAGATGATTTTAAACTTTGGAAAGTGGTTTAAAATGCCTTCACAGTGAAAGTTCTGTAAAGAGAATTACTGGTAAACTGTCTTCGATTTGTAATTGAGTAATAATTATAAAAATAAATGAAATATACTAAATATTTATTCTAATAAATAGATTTAAAAACTTATAAATTGTTTAGTTCAATTAAAAAATCATGTGTGTAAGTTAAAAAATTGTGATTAATCTATTTTTTTTTTATTTATAAACGCCAAGTCCATTAACCCTTAGTTAGGCGCTAGGCGGGGATTTACCCGCATTCTCAGAAAAACTTAAATAAAGCTGTAACTGTTCAATGTTGACAAAAAATGTTCCAGGTATCTTTCTTCTGACCTTTTTCGAGCAGATATGTGCCATCCTTGCTTAATTTTAAAGAATCATCAGTCTGTGATAAGCTGCGGAAGTGAACGGTCCCATCAGTTCGGGTCTCTTGCCGCTAGCGCGCTTTTGTGCTGTAAGAACTTTGGGGGTTTCCCTACTAGCGTCCCAAAATGAAGTGTAAGTTTTTCGTCATTTCTTGTTATTATTTAGGTTAGTACGACTTACACAACTTTGCTCTGTGTTGCCAACATTGTTCAGCTGGGATTTTTTTATTTTCCAAAAGGTACATTCTCTACGTAGCTAGACCTATAACATTCATTAGCTTTTTCATTTTGTACTTTTTATTAGCAAATTTCCATAGGGAAAATTACTTTTGCAGTGACCCTTATGGTGAGACTTTGGGTCAGGAGTGGTAAATGAGCACCGATCATGGTCCTCAGAACACGTTTTGGGGTGTCAAGCACCTTTTATTTTGACCGGAAGTAACTATTTTTTAATATTTTCTTACGGTATTGAAACTTTTAGTAGTATATAACAAAATAAATGTAGGATATTATTCTGCACATTCAATTTTTTTACATGACCTTATAGCTCGCCTAGTTCCCCAAAAATCTATCAAAACGTAAAATACCATAAATGTACCCGATTCAAATCCACGTGGGGGGGGGGGGTCTACCATGGGGCATCTAACGATCGGAGGCCCAACGGCCAAGTTTTTATAATCAAAATTGAAACCTACCAAATTTTAAATGCTGCAAAATAGCGACAGAAATTATTCTGGAAAATGAAAGTGCGGGGATTTTGCCGCTGGCGCCTACTGACGTTAGTCCTAGGGGTGCGCCTAACTAAGGTTAAACGGACAGGTACTTCGCCAATCTGAAGCAGGTTTAAATATATTTTACTTAATAAAATGATTAACTTTTTTCATTTTTAAAGTAATTTTTATGATTTGAATCCAAATTACTTTAATTAGGATTTAGGCATTGAGTAAGCCAAATTTTCATAAATATGACGACATTCTCGGGAGTTAATTTTGTATAAATCAACATGAATGTAGATTAAAACAAGATCAAAAGATTGAACACTTTTTCGAGACTTCAGCTCGTGTGTTTTTTTTAATACTCACAAATGTGACATTTTGTGACGCACGTCACGTTGCTGTCACGCTAGGAAGCTCAAAAGCTTTTCAACTCTCCGCAATAGAATTACGAAGATTTTGGCATCACCAGAACATTTCTACGACGTCTGTGAGTGCACCTATCGTGTCCACAGACAGACACACGAACACAAAATTTGTTATTTCTTTATCGTATTCTGAGACGTCGAAAGCGTCGAGAAAAGTCATAAAAAGTGGGGTATATTTTTTAGAATTTTCGCAAGATTTCAATACTTCGACATTTTAACGCGGGCCGAAGTAAAAATTGTGCAATGTTTCTAAAAATAAATACATATGTAATTGTATGGCCTACAACACGTATAAGAATGGGAAAATCTGAACTTCTAGACTCCGTCATTTTGATTGGGGTATCGGAGAGGGGTTTACCAATTCCACCAATTTCCTTGTATGAACGAGGGCTTTAAAATGAGGTATCACACAATAAGTGTCAATATTAACATTTTTTTACTTGCGCCCCCCCCCCCCACCCATTTAACCGAATAAGAGTAAAATTAATTCATACCACCACAAGGTGCAGAACTTGCCCGATATGACATCCTGAAAGTTAGGACTTAAGGGTCTGCTGTAGTGGCAGCCATCTTGGATTTTTATCCCATAAGAGCAATGTTAAATTTCAAACCATTTATTTCGTTTATTTTTTATCATAAAATTGTTTGCAAGGTCTCATTTTAAGCACAGTCCAATACGCATCCGTCTTGCAATTTACATTTTTTAAAAATGCTTTTGATTTTGACATTTTTTAAGTACAAAGTTTGAATTTTTTTAATAACACAATAAGAAATTAATAACGAAAAATAATTTGCAAGAAGGATCCGAAATTTTATAAAGAATATACAGTTTTTTTTCAACAATCAATTACAAAAGATACACTTATAAAATGGTTTGAAATGAGGCAATGTCAGCGCAAGAAATGCACTGTTTAGATAGGGATTTAGTGAGAGGCGTTTAAGGGTCTGCTCCAGTAAACGAGAAATCCACCAGAACGCAAACGCCTATCACTATATCCCTATCTAAACAGTGCAATTTCTTGCGCTGACATTGCCTCATTTCAAACCATTTTATAAGTCTATCTTTTGTAACTGAGTGTTGAAAAAAACCATACTGAATATTCTTTATAAAATTTCGGATCCGGCTTGCAAATTATTTTTCGTTATTAATTTTTTATTGTGTTAGGAAAAAATTCAAACTTTGAACTACAAAATGTCAAAATCAAAAGTATTTTAAAAAAATGTAAATTGCAAGGCGGATGCTTATTGTGACTGTGCTTAAAATGAGACCTTGCAAACAAATTTATGATAAAAATAAACGAAATAAATGGTTTGAAATTTAACATTGCTCTTATGGGATAAAAATCCAAGATGGCTGCCACTAAAGCAGACCCTTAATAAGTGTAACAGGTATAAAATTATGAAGTTGATGCTGAACTTTTGTATCGCTCTGTATAGTCGTATTTTCAATTTTTAATGACACCCCCCAGAACGTGTTCCGAGGACCATGATCGGTGCTCATTGACTACTCCAGACTCGAGTCTCACCGTAAGAGTCGCTGCAATAGCTCATCTTCCCATGGAAAGTCGATAATAATAATAACTTGAATTCATATCATTGTTACGTTATAACTTGAATAGCGTCAACAATATAAAATCAGTTTACCCTATAAACTAACGCAGTGTGCACTTCTAGTTAGCCAACTGCAGCAATATATCATGTATGCTATTACATTACAGCAATTCCAAGTATTCCTTAATAGAATTCAGCGGTTTTGAGATGGAATTTGAATGCATTTCAAGCGATGGATTATATCTTATTCACTAAAACTATTCCAATTAAATCAATGTTGGTTTAGGGGTAGATTTGGTGTTGTAGACAATGACCAAGAAATTGTGTTTTCATTGTTTTGTTGATAACTCGGTTATCCTTTAACCTACAGAAACGTCAAAAATACTATTTGGTTTTTCGTTTTAAAACAATGTTTTGTCTCTTGTATTTTTTTTTGAAAAATTCACAATTTTCAAGATATTCAACGTTAAATTTTTTTAACTAAAGCCATTTTAAAAATTATAAAAATAATTTTTTTGTGTTTGGTACTGTAAATCGTAACATACAAAATGGTTACGGCAATTTGAACTCAATATCTTATTTATTTCTGGAATTACGGTGAGGTTTTATAAAAAACAAAATGGCGGGTGGAGACTAAACTAAGCTGAATTTGAAAAAATTTTAAACGTTTTGCATTCACTTCAATTTATAAAATGTGATCCTGTACAACATGCTAAGTTTTTTTGTGATGACCCACTTAAGGGGTTTTCAAATATATGCTTGGCTATAATCGCTTATTTTTCGTGAGATGGATCATTGTTACTTTAAATTTCCTATGTTTATTAAAACTCTTCATCTCATTTTGATGTGGGGTATCACTTCCTGAATTCTTGGAACCTTTTTTCTGAACACTTCGTATATTCAGGGCCAGATTTCTAAAAAGGCTGAGTAAAATTTACTGGCGGTAATTGGGCATTTTTTGTTAACCATTTGGGCTTTATTTAACAGCAGAAAATATGTTTATGTAACTAAAATATGTTATTTGGAAATTTTTAGAAACATTTTAGTAACTTAGGTTTGAAATATTCAAACAGCCGCCATTTTGAAACGGATGATTGAAAATAATCGCTTTTTTTTCTTAAGCTAGATCATTGTTGGGTTTGAACTCAATCAGTCAACCATTTCTCTAGATATGTATTTTGTTAAAAAACAAAATGGCTGCTAGACAGAAAACGAAGAATTTTTCGACCTATGTTTATAAGAACTTTTCATCGTATTTAATGAGGGGAATGAATTCTTGGAACCCTTTTTCTGAACACGCTAAAAATTGTCATTACGTTCAAATTCTTAAATTGTTTCTCTACTCTATCATGCCAACCTGACTTTAACATACTATAATTCGGATGTTGCTATTTTTGTAAAATAAATTATCCACTTTTCCATATTTCTAACCGAAGTTGCTCCATAAAAAGAGATGCTAAACGTTATAATGTAATGAACATGAAGCAGTTTTGGAGTTTTACTAGAAGTATATCTCTGTATTAAAATTGGAAGAAAATACTACGAGTTTCGTATACGATGGTGCTTTATTGTTTCTAGATGTATCCGAATGTAAGGGACAGCGATGGTCTGTGTATCGATTGTTGTATCGTATCTACCCAGTGGTGCGATCAAGTGTGATGCGAGATGAGCACCCCCCCTTGTGGAGTTTAGCTGCTAACTGATGTATGCTTTGTTTAATTAACGGCACGTGTAAATCTTTACATAATTTCTGACTCTAGCGCCCCAATGAACATGCTATGAAGTAGGCTACTACTTATAAATTTAGTGGTCGTTCTTAACGCAACTGAACAATTTTGCGGAGTATGGGGCATATACATCGCGGCCCGGTTATTCCTTGGATGGCACTTAAATAATAAAATTAATTGAAAGAAAAACATAGGTAATTCTTCGATTAATCTTGATTAAATTGGTTTTGGTAAATTAATAAATATTTTAAATCAGTATAATCTATACTAATATTATAAAGAGCTAAAATTTGGTTTTTTGTTTGTATGTAGGGGAAATCACCGGAAATACTGAATCAATTGAAGAAAATAGTTTTACTAATAAAAAGCTACACTATCCCTGAAAAAAATAGGCTATAATTCATTTAAATGAAAACATTTTTCATTGCAATATTTGTAAATTTAGTCGGAAAAAAATCTTAGGTTAGGCCTAGCTAGACTGATGAATCATCACATGTATTTACATGAATTACGATAGCAACCAATTGAATAAAATAATAGGTAAATATCTGATTTCAAACTTTGAAGCAATTATTTTAATTTCTAAATTTAGGTTAGGTTTTTATTAAAGTGTAGACCTGAGCCTTGCTGGTTCTTTTAACCTTTATTATAAATGCTGTTATAAAATATACGAAATATTTTGATTTGAACATTTAACATTATCTACCACCTTAGCTTTGAAGTTATTATTAATAATACTATAAAGAGGTAAAATTTGTTTCTTTATTTGTTTGTATGTAGGGGGTAATCTCTGGAACTACTGAACCGATTGAAAAAATAGTTTTACTAAAAAAAAGCTGCACTATCATTGAGTAGCATAGGCTAGAACTCATTTTCATAAAAGAGTTAAAACAACCCCTAAAACAATAAATATTAATTGTTATACTTTCCTTAAAGCTAGAGAGATGAAATTGTTTACATTTATTTCTTAAAACATGCACAAAAAGAATAATAGATTGGCATTTGTTTGCGTGCTGCTAAGGGGTGAAAAAGTAGTAAAAATTTTGATTGTTATATTTTCCTTAAAACTAGAGAATAAACTCTTAAAATAAATTAAGGAATTTAAAAATAAGAAAGCAATATGTTACATCCTAATTAAAATAAAAAGACATATTAGAATTTTAATAGTAGGTCCTATTTATATAAAATAACCTGTTTGCATTTGCTACGACTCGAGTCACGGCAGGGATTGCGAGCGAAGCGAGCACCGGGCGGAGCCCTCTAATAATCCAGATAATAATAATCCAGTAATACTAGGTTAAAAATGTGCTGATGCTGGAAATAATTATTGGAAAGTTGGAAAATGTCCGAATATCTTTTTTTTTACAGCAAAATGAAAATATTTTAAATTTGTCCCAATTATACCAGAGAGAATCACTTTATTAAATTTACTATATTGTACCATATATTATTTGTGGATTTTTTATAATTAGGTTCAGTAGATGAGGAATTTTGTGTTCTACTAGTCTTATTAGATGTTTTTTTTTCTGTATGACGGATAGTATTTAAATTATTTTCGAAACATTAAAAAAGTCCAAACATTTTGATGTTCTTGTTATCTCCCGTTTGAAGCTCAATTTGACAAATGGTACAAACTTAAAATCCTTTTACTTCTATTTAAAACAAAAAGTTTACAACAATTTTCAGAAATTATTTCCTGGAAAAATACTATTTTACTGACCTACAATGTAAGTAGAGAGTAATAAGTTTTATGGATGCCAAACAATCACAAAACAGATATACCGGTAATTTTACGATTCATAAAAACGCGTAGGTTAGTCAGGTACGAGTTGGAACGAAAAGGTGGCTGGCCGACATACCTTCGGGCGAACTCGACTTTTTTAGTACCGCAATAATTAAAAATGTGTTATTTGTTGGTAAAACTATTTCTTTTCTGTTTACCTTCAAAATAAATCAAGGTAAATTCATGTTTTCTGTATAGATTTTTAAATTAAACAATTGTATTTTCAAATTAATAATCATTAAAATAACGACTTTTTAAAAAAAAAAAATTATTAAAAGTGGTTTTTGTTAATTGTTAGTTAAATAGTTTTTTTTTCTGTATACTTTTTGAATGAAACCAGTTGTTAAATCTACAAGTTTTGAAATTGTTATTAGATTTTTCTTAGTATTTTTTTAACAAAACAGTTGTATTTTCAAATTATTAACAATAAATTATAACAACCACATTTTAATATTTCAACTAAAAGTGATTTTTTTTGTACATGTTTTTTTAAATACCAAAGTTGTTAAATCTAGAAATTTTCAGATTATAATTATTAAATTTTTCCGTGTCTTAAAAAAACAACTATCGTTTTTATGAGGCTGGTTTTCAGTTATTTATATAATATAAGTCCACATGTGAAAGAGCTATGCCACTTAAATACTTCAGGAATTCTGTAACCAAAAGAATGTAAAGCGTAAAAAGCTATAAAAATGACACAATTTGTCCCAGCGACTACGCGATCGATATGGGAAAGGGATGCAGAGGGCCTGAAAGGAATTTCTCGCAGATTTTTACACTTACGGGTCGGGAGAGAGGGACGGTGGGGAATTCTTTGATGAGTGCCTTTCTCCCCCCCCCCCCCCCCACTGCCTCTCATCGACCATGTAATCTCCTGCTGTCGGCTTTATTGCACATAAATTCACGTTACAGATGCCATTCCGGTCGGTGCCGTTAGACACAGACTTTTCTCAAATTTCCGTTTTGATAGTCGGCGATGATCCTGAAACACTCATGTGTTCCTTTGTGACGTATGCAGGAGAAAAGGTTCGATTTGGTCCTCCGGGGAGTCAGCTTCGTCATTTGGACCACTAAAGCAAATTTGAACTATATAATAATTTAGAGTGTTGTAATTAATTTTGCACTTCAGTTTTAACGGCTCAGAAGTACTGTAAGGGACAATTTTTGCATTATTTAAATTTGTCATATTTTAATAGAATGGCTTTTTTGTTATAGAACAGGGGTTTAAACCTTAAACGTGTTATTTAAATATTTAAAGAGCATTACCAGAATTGTTTGGTAAGTGGGCGGAAGTAAAGCAAACGGTGGTTGACCCGTTTTAAAGCTGACAGGCCTTGGACAGCACAGTTAGAATTAAAGTGCATTGACACACATAATTCCCTGAATGGTAAAGGAGCCTAACTTAATACGCTATTATCTATATCTACCAAGGTTGTTTCAACTGAAATCAATGTCCTGAGGTGCATTAACAAAACATAATATTGTTTTAAAATCTGCCACAATGTCATATGAGTTTTATTTCCCTGCATTTTTATCACCTGTTTAAAAAAAAACATCATTGGTAAAGTATTTCAACAGGTTTTGATGTTTTTTCAGCAATTTAGATTTTTTATTTTAAAATTGTGATGAAAATCGTCTTTTAATATCGAGTTTTTTGAAAAAATGTAACTATGCCAAACAAATAACAAATACCATAATATAATTGTAAATAGTGAATTAGGTTCTATACAAAATTCTATTAATGGAATAAAACAAATTATAGTTGGATATTAATATTATTTTAGTAATACTTTTAAAATTATATTGTTAATGTTACGCTAGTTAAAATAACGCTAGGCTGTTGTCACCGATTTACTATTGTAGTTTTGAGCCACGCCCACTTAGTTTACGCCAGGTCTAGTTTTTTATAAATAAGGAGCGTTGACAAACTTTTACAGCTTGATTACTGTGGCTTGTGCATGAATGATGATGGCGGCATTGAAACACGTTTAAGTTGGTAAACGTATTACTAAAATCGACGGATTTTCCACCGTCTCCGCCGAAACAGTGGCGAACGTGACCAAATGCACGCCAATTTTCCTTATTTTCGTATTGTTTTACGTAGAATACAATTCAGCCGCGTGAGCAGTTCGTCAAATGACGAAACCGACATTCTTAAATAATAGAAAAATGTTTATTCTAGTTCCTCAAATCGGGAAACACAGTGTAGACTGCTAAAAAAACTTGTCTCTTTTGTTCTTTATTGATTGGATGAACCCAAGTAAGTATATTTTTTTGCTTCCTTTTCAATCGTCGATGGAATATCAATAAAGCGAGAGAGGCTCTCTGTTCATATCAATAAAACATTAAAAAATACAAATATATTACATAACAAAATTCGTGATTGATGAACTAGACACTTCGGTTTAATGAATCCCAATGAGGCTTCTTATGAGCGGCGGCGGTAACTAATCCGCAGCTGGCAAAAAAAAAACGCCGTGTGATCCAAGCCTATGGGGTTAGAGGCAACGCACGAAAAGATTTGGCGGGGGATAAGTCATGGTTGCTATTCTAAATTGTTCTAAAATAGGCCTCAATCACAATTTTAGAAGTGGAAAATTATAAGTACCTATATTATTATAATTACTTTTGGGAAGAATAAAACGTGTTATTTTGCCTCTTAATTTTTTTAAATCCCCTCCCCTACGGTCGTCCCGGTTACGCCTATGGTTGCCTGAAACAATTATTTTAAACTTTTTTTTCCCCAAAAATCAAACATTTAAACCTATTACAATAGTTTCTGTGCTGTTTGTTCTGCAGCATACTTGATTTAGTCTGACCACGTTGACAAATCACACAACTACGTGATCCGCAGTTACAATCAACGGTGTACTATTTAAAGCATATCAAAGAAAATAAGTAAATTCTTGTAACTGTACATTTCACTACAAGTTTAGTTTACTGTTAATGAACGTGGAATATTATTAAATACAGTTGAAGCAAATCAAATGGAACAGCTCCCGTAGTGAACTTGGCGAAGGCTTCGCGTATCAAACACACAATTAGGCCTGCAGATACCTTGTCAGTCATTACGGAGTAGTCTGTTTTACGAAAATATAGATCCCGCTTCTGACAGTCAATTCCCTGCAGAGGATATACGCTGCGAACGTGGCCTATACAACACGTGATACAATATGATGGAGGGAAACATACGTGAGTTGAATCAGATTAAACCAAAATTTTGATAAACTGGAGCTCCTTGTTACAGTTTGGGCAGAGGACTTGCTGAGGCACATTTGTACTTTATTTATTTACTAGCTGACCCATACGTTGCCCGTGGTGGTTGGTATTTTCTGTCTTTTTAACGTAATTGTAGTCTTTTTAAGTGTTTAGTCAGTGAGTGGTATTTGGCTTTTATATATATAGATCTTAAATAATAAAAGCACTACTGTCATAATAATAAAATATCTGAAATTATGATTTTAGTAACTTTGATCCCCCCAAACCCCTCCTAAAATTTCCAATTTTTTCATACCCTTTCTTAGTGAGCATCTATGGCCCTAGAGGAAGCTACATACCAAATTTCATTTAAATCCGTTCTTTAGTTTTGAAGAAATCGTGATTTAATAACTTTGATCCTCCCAAACCCCCCCTAAAATTTCGAATTTTTTAAAACCCTTTCTTAGAGAGCGCCTATGGTCCTAGAGGAAGCTACATAATAAATTTGATTCCAATCTGTTCGGTAAATTTTGAGAAATCGTGATTTACTAATTTTTACCCCCCAAACCCCTCTAAAATTAAAAAAAAATTTAAATCCCTTATTTAGTGAACCCTTATGGCCCTAGAGGAAGCTACATAACAAATTTCATTCTAATCCGTTCGGTAGTTTTGAAGAAATCGTTTTTTAATAACTTTGATCTCCCCAAACCCCCCCTAAAATTTCGAATTTTTTCAAACCTTTTCTTAGTGAGCACCTATGGCCCTAGAGGAAGTTACACACCAAATTTCATTTCAATCCGTTCAGTAGTTTTTGAGAAATTGTGATGAGTGAGTCAGTGAGTGAGTGAGTGGTATTTCGCTTTTATATATATAGATTACAACTAATAATACATCATCTATTAATGTTCCTATATTATTACATCAATTAGTGAATTATAGCCCTATAACTACGTCCACTAAACCACAACAAACAATCATACTTACCAGGTCAATAGGCTTTGTTGTCTGTAATCATCATGTGACATTTGAATCCTCCAACAATCGGTTGGAGCTGCTGAAGCCTTTTACTGCGTTATACTTTGCTACTTCTCTGACGGAATCCACCTTCAAATCATTGTGCAAGTCGTCGTTTCTTATGTACCACGGAACATTTCCTGTGTTTCGAAGGACGTTTTAAAATCTTTGTAAAATATAAGAATTATTATTCTTGGTACGGTCCACAGTTCTATACTACAGGGTCTATCACTCGTTGATAAAGCAGCAGTTTATTCTGAATGGATAGCTCTAAATTTCTTACAGCCCCTTCATATTTCTGTATTCTATGTTTAGTTCGCATCTTTTTCTCTTGACTTGAGCCTTCCATCTCAATTTAGCATAAGGTTCGTTTCGAGGTAATTGACCGAGTTAGTTCTCTTTGAATCAGTTTTCACTGGCAAGTTGTGAGTTTTCTATTTGTGAAATTAATACGAATCGATTGCTTCTCATTTGAATTTATTCTCCAACTTTTCGTCCAGCTCCTCACTGCTTTAATGGAGCTTTGTAATATATTTGCTCTTCTTGTACAGAATTCCCGACGGCCATTATAGCAGTATAGTAAACGTTGTCGCATTAACACTGTCAGACACTGAAATATATCCCAGGCTATAGAATGGTTGTAACGTACGTGGTTATCAACCTGTATATTCATTGCAGTAGTGAAATTCAGCAAGTTTGGACCGAGTTGGAAGCTGCATATATCTCGAATAAATTATTGAAATATGTATTTTGTAAATTACCGAGAATGTATGACCTCCTCAGAGACATGCGTTCATACACTTTAAGCTGGATTATGGTCTTCCAGTATGGGAAACGGACATAACTTGTCACAATGAATCCAATAGAAATTTTACAAAATAATTGCATTAAGATAATCTTATAGAAACGCTCGACGGAGAATTCAGGTCATTTTGTCTGGAGATATTCTAGACAGTCTCGGCTGCTTTTGTACTCAATTCCGAGCTGCTTGACCAACTTCCCATAAGAAGTCCATTGATTGAGGGCTACCATATAACCCCGATGTGGGACTGCAGTGATGGGTTGCGGAGTTAGTCGCCTCACTCAACAATCCCCGCGGTGATCCGTACCGAAGCCAATGCAAGGAGATTATTGTATACTCTGATAGTTTCACAGAAATGACGACTGAGACGTGACCTTTACTTAAGAAATGCAAGAAAGAGAGCGAAATAGACGGTCATCCCCAATATATCGATTTTTGTCATGCTTTGTTATTTCGCCATTAATATTTAAATAATCAATACCAACTAAAAGAAACAATACATGTTACACCAGATGTTTGACTTATAATACAGTAAACCTTTTGTTCGCCTTTACCTAAACTAAAAAATAACTTTTTTGGTGAAGAATAATTACCAAATTCTAAATTTGCAAAATTGTTGGTTGTTATGGTAATGAATATAAACTTACGTGTTACTAAACTTTTGATCCGAACTGCTGTTTTATTAGGCTTATAATACAGTACAGTAAGTCCTTTGTTTTTTTTTACCTAATCTGAAAAATTGTTTGTTGTGAAGAATAATTACCTGATTCTAAATTTTCCAAATTGGTTGCAAACAAACGTGTTTTGGTCCATTATATGCTTAAACTTAAGTTATGTTTAAGTTTTTGATCCGAATCAACTGTTTTATTTACAATATTGAATAATACAGTGATAATTTTTCGTTGTATTTTGTTTCTGTTTACTAAAAAAGGTGTTGGTTGTGAAGAATAATACACTGATTATAAATTTGTCAATTTATTAAGCTATTGTAATGAATGTAAACTAAAAGTTGTTTTATCTGATATAGGGCTTAGAGAGAACTCTTGAATTTTTACTATTTTCACATTTTAAAATTCAAACTCCGCTAAATCCTTTCTTATTGTGCGTCTAAAATTCCATAAAAATATACCTTTAAATTTTCTTACTAGCGAATTTCCATAGGAAAAATAGCTATTGCAGTGGCCCTTAGGGTAAGACCCAAGGTCGGGAATAGCAAATGAGCTCTGATCATGGTCCCCAGAACACGGTTTGGGTGTCATTAAAAATCATATATGTATATATCTGTATATATGTGCTCGCAATCTAGTGGCCGCATTTAAAGTCCGATTTGGTTCAAATTTGGTACACGAGTTGATTGTCTACGTCGCTCAGACGAGTTCGTTAGCCAAAAAAATCCAACAATCGGAAACACGTTTTTTAAGCGGAAGCAACAATTTTTTTAGATTTTTCCTACGAAAATAAATTTGTTTTTGAGTTTTCTTTACAAACATAAATGTAGGATGTTATTCTGCACATTTTGTTTTTTCACGCGACCTTATAGCTCGCTTGGTTCCCCCAAAATCGATCAAAACGTAAAATACAACAGACGTACACGGTTCAAAGCCATGCGGTGGATTCTACCATAGGGTTGGCGTAAAGAAGCACGCAATACATTGTGTATTCAAGATACTCCCAATACGGGGGTTGGCGTGCGAAGCACGCAATGCTTTGTGTATTGAAAATACTCCCAACATGCGGAATGGCGTGCGAATCATTTTGCAGTTATTCAGCACCGTCGTGAATAGACCTATTTCCCAAATTGTTGGTTGAAACAATAAAATATAAGCCTATAAACTTAATTTTTGAAATTTGCTCAACTCACGTCAGCGGTTCAGCTGCGTGGTCGAATTATTTGTATCTAAAGTAGTTTTTGTTCTACGTTTTTGTTCCATCAGTCAGTCATCTCAATATATAATAAATATATTGATTGTTGTTCACACATATCGCATTAATAGTCGAAGATACTATCTCAGAAATGGTTTCTCTTTCAAAATTTTAGTTAAGTCCTTACATCTTGTACCGCTTTAATAACTGTATTGTACTTGCAAAAGACTGTGAATATTTACACAGAACTGTGTGTCTTAAATTATTCATATTTAATCCTCCGACAGTGCGAATGAATAATACATGTTGTGACTCTTCAACTTTTGTGGAATCAAAGGTTTAAACGTGTATGTAATAATGGAAAGTATTTTTGTTTCTTAAGAGATTAATAATTCTTCTGAAATTATAAAAACTGTCTCATTGACAGGGTAACTGACCCAACCCTGAATTTTCGAACCGAAAAATTCTACATGGAGGGCTACCATATTGTATAACCCCCCATGGGACTGCGGGATGGGTGCAAAGTTATAAGCGATACCACGCTTAAATGTATTATTCATTTTAATTTTAGGTTAGAACTATACTGTACCAACACACGTTTATTTAATTCATTTAGGTTCATTACCATAACAACCAAGTTAAGAAATTTAGACATTCTAATGAAATATAATAAACGGTACCAGAAACTGGCACATACTTTCTCACAAAACGTATTTAAATTATAAAACAGATTTACTGTGACTTCATTATTTTAGGTGGGGTAGGAGAGGTGATTTTAAACTAGGAGATTAATTAATAAACATTATTATTATTAGCTAGAGAGAAAACTATTTAATCGATTTCGAACAAATTTGCACCAAACAAGTCAATTAGGCCTCTATAGATGCACGAAAAAAATTTGAAAAACTTTGAAAAACAACCTCTTTTTGGCCAAAAAAACCCCAAAAATAAATTATTATTAGCTAGACAAGAATTTTTAGGAAGATGCGGTATTTTGCATATGGTAGGGTTTTTACAAAATGCCTGTCTGTATGTATACAAAG
Source organism: Philaenus spumarius (assembly GCA_018207615.1). Lineage (NCBI taxonomy): Eukaryota > Metazoa > Arthropoda > Insecta > Hemiptera > Aphrophoridae > Philaenus > Philaenus spumarius. Next base: position 3,568 of record JAGFPH010002665.1, on the reverse strand, counting down.
TTAGAGATAAAACTATTCGAAAGATTTCAAACAAATTTGCACCAAACACGTCAATTAGGCCTGTATAGTATAGATGTACGAAAAAAGGGTTTGGCAAATTTTAAAAACAACCCCCATTATGGCCAAAAAACCCCCAAAATCAGTTATTATTATTATTGGCTAAACGAGAATTTTTAGAAAGATGCGGTTTTTTGCATATGGTAGGGTACATCAAAGGCTACAAATAAGCCAAATTTTATGAAAATCGTTAGAGCCATTTTTTTATAAAAAAATAATAACTGATTTTTTGGGGGTTTTTTTGCCAAAAAGGGGGTTGTCTTTAAATTTTTTTCTAAACCTTTTTTCGTGCATCTATAAAAAAATAATTGACATGTTTTGTGCAAATTTATTCGAAATCGATCGAATACTTTTCTCTCTAGCTTTGTATACATACAGACAGACATTTTGTAAAAACCCTACCATATGCAAAATACCACAACTTTCTAAAAATTCTCGTTTAGCTAATAATAGTAATAACTATTTTGGGGGGGGGGGAGGTTTGCAAAAAAGGGCGTTGTTTTTCAAAGTTTTCAAAACTTTTTTTCGTGCATCTATAGAGGCCTAACTGCCATGTTTGGTGCACATTTTTTCGAATTCGATCAAATAGTTTTCTCTCTAGCTAATAATAATAACATTTATTAGTTACTCTCCTACTTTAACGTAGCATATCCCCTTTCTAATTAATTGTAGTACAATTATGAAGAGACAGTGAATTTAAATATGTTTGTGATGAAGTATGTGCCAGTTTCTGGTACCGTCTATTTTTAGATACAACCCCAAAACAGATTAACTCGAGATCGAACAAACTGAAAAACATTTACTTTTGGTCAAAAACGCTGCTTCTGGTTGTTGGATTTTTTTGGCCAACGTCCGGGCGACTTGGAAGACCAACATGTGTGCCAAATTTGGTCAAAATCGGGCGTAAATATACTATTATTAAGGACACCCTAAAACGTGTTCTATTGAGCATGATCGGTGCTCACTGACCACTCCTGACCTTAGGTCAAACCATGGACTCACTTCATCTTTAGTATGGATGTTTTAATATTGTATCAAATATTTGTTATACAATTAATTTTTGAACTGCGATAAATCTTCGTCCTAAAGTACATGACGTGTGTGTAAATGTATGTCCATGGTGGTTCTGTAAAGTGTGGATATAATTAAGGATATATATCCACGTTTTGAGAGAATTACAAATCCGACATTTATTTTCCCAAACTCAACAAACCTAATTGTTCTACAAATCGTTTCGTTTTGTTGGTTTTGTTCCTCAGAAGATACAAAAAGTAAACTTATGTAGGAAAGAAAGTCTGCAGCAATTATTAAATAGCCCGTTAGAGAAAATATTATCGTAAGACGCTTAAGTTTACTTTGGGTTTTCTAAATCTGTTTAACCACTTAAAATATTAAAAGATTTTCTTTTCAATTAAATTAAATTTATAAAGTTTGCAAGCTTCAAAAAGGACTTTGTCAATTCATATATTAGCGAACTTAATTAAAGAAGAGCTATTGCAGTGACTTTTACATCGATACCTAAGTTTGGGAGTAGTAAATGAGCACCAATCATTGTCCCCTGAACACGTTTCGGGATATCTTTAAACATTTTATATCTATATATGTAAAACAAAGTCTGGTTTGTTACACCACTTATAATTCAAGCACGGCTGAACAAATTTTTATAATCTTTGATTTGTTGGATTTGTCTCCGCCCCGAATAGCAGGATATCTATTAAAATATAGGAAAAATACATAAATAAAATTAAACACACAAAATAATTTTAGGTTAGGCCTAGACTGATGAACTAACACAGCCATGTTATTTGAATGTGTTTACATTCATTACCATAGTAACCAACAAAATAAAATAATACAACGATTGATTTAAATGTATAATCTATAATAATACAAATGAAATACTGTTCGTTGGTAGGCGTATAACTTAAAATTTTCAAATTCCGGAAAACTGAACATCCTTTTTTCCATGAACTCAGACCATAACTCGCGAAACAGCTGTTCTAATAAAATGCTTAGTAAGTAACACAAGTTCGTTTACATTCGTTACAATAGCAACTTAACTTAGCATTTATAAACAGTTTATTATTCTTCAAAACCAACAGCTTTTTTGATTAGACTGACCGACTTAAAGCAAACAAAAATCAACTAAAAATGCTTACTATATTTAAATTCAATTCAAACATTGGTCGTTACATATTATATATAAAACAGCTGATTTTGGATCAAAAACTGAACATAATTTTAGTTTATTCCTACAAAGAACCAAAACACGTTTATTTGCAACTAATTTGGCTAATTTATAATCCGGTTTCTTACAATTATTCACACCTATCAGTTTTTTAAGGTTATGTAAAGAGCAAACGAAAGGTTTTCTGTATTATCTATAAAGGTTAACAAACTATAAATATAAATTTGTGTAGTATTCTCTTAAGTGGCATAAAAACCATTTTGCAATTTTATTACTTAAGTCAATGTAATAACTACCCTTTAAATTAAATCAAGCAATAGCGAAGCCTTGCTGGGTCCACTAGTATAATATGTTCACGCCCTAACGGCCGCATTTTACGTTCGATTTGGTCCAACTCTTTTACGCTCTTTGAGTGTCTGTTAGCCAAACAAGTTGAAACACGTTTTTTGACCGGAAGCAACAACTGTATCTCACGGCATAAATATAATGGATAATTTAGTTTTTTACATTACCTTATAGCCCGTCTGGTTCACCAAAATCGATGAAAATGTAAAATACCATAAAGGTACATAGGATTATACCATGTGGTCCGAGGCCGACGACCGGGATCCAAACTCGCTAAGCTCTTTACATGATCCGAGGCAGCAAGGTCGTGGTGCAAACTCGCAAAGCTGTGGCTGGAGACTGATGTGAGAACAAATTCTACTAATATGTTTGGTACACGTAGGGTAGCGATTCAGCGCTTTCGAGAGTAGATTAAGTTCCCAAATAGTTCGTTGAAATCCTAAAACATATAAATACAATTTTGAAAATTCACTTAACCAACGTGAGCGGTTTAGCTGCGCGGTCAAGTTATTTAAATTTTCTTTAACATCCCACCTTCTTTCTTCTTTGGAATCGTTGAAAAACTCCCATTATCTCCTTCGATCTTTGAAATTATAGATTCCGTTTGCCGTTGTTAGCGAATTTTCATAGGAAAACATCTGGTGTGCACATCACACAACACTTTCCTTACCAAAATAGATGCTGTATCAATTACCAAATTTTTCGA
>JAGFPH010002664.1:159491-169998 GCA_018207615.1 Philaenus spumarius | reverse complement strand
TTTTCTGCATTACGATGAAAACTCAAATATTTGTTACTTTTGTACTTGTCCAACAACAAATTCCATAGTCCAACCTTCTATAAACCACGCCACGGACAAACATCTTTTAAAACGCTTTTAAGAGACGATGTTTATAAAGTGAATACAAATAAACATAAGACATTGAATAACTTTTATTGTTTAGTTAGTAATGTCCTACAATGTACATTTAAAAATATACCTCCATTAAACAACACTCCTAAATACTTACACGAAGTCTTTTGTTTCATCAAAATGCACGATCGCCACAACGAATTTGCTGCTACCCAATTCTTAATGTTTATAATACAAAAGCTTTAAACTTAGACTCGTCTCTTAAGTTAAAGTTTATACAACCAGTTTGTAAACCACAACCTTAAACCTACCAGCTTGTGTTGTTTTTTTTTTTTAATTTTGTATATGTTAAAGAAGTTACTAAGGAAAAGTTGTTCGTTTTCAAGCTAAAGAGAATACCCGCAAAAAATGATCTTTTTTGCATTTTTGTCAATGTTGCTTCGCGAAATTTGTTAAGCAAACCTCAGATTCGGATTGAGCACAACAAAAACATACAGAATGGAAGAAATCAAAACTACCTCACAACTTTCCTGGTCAAAACTAAATTTTATTGGATTATAGGTATAAGCGAACATTATGCAAACACAGTTTTGTTAAAATAGTAAGAGACGTGCAGTTCAAAAGTTGTAGATTGATAATTTCCAAAATATTATTTAACAATGATTTTCATGAAACAAGTGCACACTTTGTAGTAATAAACTTATGTGCTACAAAATTAACCGATACCTAGAAATTAACCATTCTAGATCCACTGAAGGCTTATTTTGCGCACGTGTTAACAGTAGTGAACTCTGTCGCTGGAGTGTTGTTACAGCGGTTAAATTTGGTGCAGACCTACATTAGCCTCCTTCCTATCACATCCCGCCGGAAATAAATCGAGTTACAGTAACATATTTTTTTATGTTCTTATCATTTTCGTGCCTTTTAGTTTAGCTAGTTTACAGTATGGCCGCTTAAATTGTAATTTAGTCACTTATTGAAATATATAGGGTTGTATTACATGCTTTAATTGTTTTATGCTCGCAAGGTGGTTTGCGAGAGGTTGGCACAACTTCCGAAGATGATAGGGGACCTAAAAAAAAGTAAAATTGTTCATATGTACATAAGTCAAGAAAAGTATTGTTTTCGTTATCCGCCATTTTGTTTATTTTACAAAATAATTCATATCTAGAGAACATTTTGACCGATTGAGTTCAAACTGGCATGAAGTTTAACCTAACATTGATCTATTGTATGTGTTTATGCCGTTTGAGTGTTATTTTACCTACAATTTGTCAGTTTTGATTTTGTTAATTTTGTAAAAAAATCCACAAGATTAATAATAGCTGCCTTAGTTCATTTCAATGTATTATTTATATAAAAAACGTTGCACAAGAAAATTATATAAAAGACAATAAATAATTTTAGAGCTCTTCGTTTCTTAAAGAAGCCCGGCTTAAAACTTATAAATTCTAAGCCTTTCATCCTAAACTAATCACAGTAACAAACTACAGGAAAGTGAACGGAACTGTAGTTACGTCTGTAAACGTAAACGATTTAATGTAAGTACAGATTGGGCGATTATCGGCCGACTCTTGTCGACCGGCGATGTTGCCAGCGATTCAACGAAGGGAAGGTGAAGAGAGAGTCTGAATCGGCAGATAAGTTTGTCGGTCAAAGGATATTGCTGTCGAGAGATCTGTGGTTCCAGATGGGAAACATTGTTTCGATTTGTACATTCAATTAAAACATTTAAAATTTAACAAATTATTTTTGCGTATTTGAATTTTAATGATAAATAAAATTAAAATAAACTACAGCACTTTAAATTAACTTAAATTGTTAAATTCAAAATAATAACTAAAGTTTGCGTTTTAATTCTAAGAACGTCAAATAAATACATCATTATATTACAATGGTTATAGAAGGTGATGTACAGTTGGCCTACCACTACACACTGTCTATCCTTTTTTTAAGTAGGAACCAAACAAACATGGAAAACACCCGAAAGACATATTGAAAAAAATATTTTGCAAAACATCTACAGGAAAAATGCATACCGACTCCTCTAGAATGTGCAAAATTAATTAGGCAAAATAAGGAGATGCAAGGAAGAACTGTAGCTCAGGTAAAAGCTTGGGTATTTAATGAAATTAGACGCAATTCCAAAAAAATAAGTGTAAAAGTGTTTGTTGTTTGCAGATTTAAAACATCGTAACAAAGTGTCGTATCCTATAGGCTCCTATACAGTGTCTTTTTTTAATGGGCCACCATTGTTATATTGTAATGTAAACTAAATAGTTAGAACATTTTTGTACCCTATACTAAATTAACAATAAATAAATATACATTTTTATAATTTGAACTACAATAATTATATAGTTACGGGTAAAGTACACGAGGTAATTTTGAGTTTGCACTTGTCTTTCTAAATTTAATATTTTTGTTGTTTATTTTAAACGTTAAACGGGTGTTTGTAAAGTCTGGAAAGTTTGTATATACGAAAGGTTTCATATGTCGTATTTAATAAAAATTTGAAGGTAGGTGTGATTCAAGAACCTACTTTATGTAAAATTACTATTTTATTAGGATTTCAAAAAATTTATCCGCCATCTTAGATCCGCCATTTTGAATGTAACTTTTTTTTTAATGGAGAAGGTGGTCATGTGATACATCATTTCGATGTAGAATTTCAAGAGAAAACCAACGGTGAAATTTGCACATCCATATCTTTAACTGATTAAAATGGCGGCCATAAACAACGAAATTGTGTTTCCGATTTTGCCCCATTTTGCTGTACTATTTTTTTTTAAATATTAATTATTATTATTTTTGGATTTAGTATTAAATAAGCTTTCAAACGATATGCCATACAACAATATTTGGTTGAACCACTCAAAATCGGTTTTTAAAAATAAAAATGGCTGTAATTCAAACATTTTAAATACTCCCAAATATCGTTGTGTGGCATATCGTTTAAAAGCTTATTTAATTCGAAATCCAAAAAGCATAATAATTAATATTTTTCAAAAAATAGTACATTAAAATGGGGCAAAATCGGAAAACACGATTTCGTTGTTTTTTGGCCGCTCTTTATAATCAGTTAAAGATATGGATGTGAAAATTTCACCGTTGGTTTTATCTTAAAATTCTACATCGAAATGATTATCACATGACAATCTTCCCATTAAAAAAAAAAGTTACATTCAAAATGGCGGATCCAATATAGTGGATATTTTTTTTGAAATCCGAATAAAATAGTATTTTTACATAGAATAGGTTCCTGAATCACATCTACATTCAAATTGTCCTTATATACGAAATATGAAGCCTTTTCCAGACTTTCCGAACACCCGGTATATTGAAAACAGACGTTTTGTATAAAACAATGTTTATATGATATTAAATTCAACATCTGTAAAATACACTTTGAACAAAGTATACGAAGTATTTTATATTTGAATTTGACTTTTATAAATCGATTTATTTACATTTCATTATAACTATATCTATTGAAAACCGACGATTTGTATAAAGCTGTGTTTATATAATATTAGATTTAACATCTGTAATACACTCTTTGAACAAATGTATAAGAGGTATTTTATATTTTAACTTAACTTTTTTAAATCGATTTATTTTTGTTTATACTTTATTTTAAACGATACAATATGTTGAAAACCGACGCTTTTTATAAAGCTATGTTTATATGATATTAAATTTAACATCTGTAAAACACACTTTGAACAAAGTATAAGATGTAATTTTATGTTTGAAATTGTCTTTTTTAAGCGATTTATTTATGTTTATATTTTATTTTAAACGATTTAATATGTTGAAACCCGTCGCTTTGTATAGAGCTACGTTTATATAATATTAAATTTAACATGTGTAAAATACACTTTCAACAAAGTATAAGATGTAATATTATGTTAAACTTGACTTTTTTTAATGGATTATATTTAATTTTAAACGTTTTATGTTTGTTTATTTGTGAAATACAAAACATATACAATGTACAATAATAATAATGTTTGATTTTGTATAAAAATGTTTTAATTCATAATATCCTGTCATTTCATATATTTCCTGCTTACAATTATTGTCCACAATATAAACATGGTCATATAAAATATTTAACTACTCTTCCGATGCATCATGACTACACTTATACGAAGGACTATTTCACAACCAACAAAATGCTATAGAAATTACATCGAATATATTCAAACTATGTTAAAACCTATAACAACAAAAATAATAAAGAAAAACTAGTAGCCTAAATTAGAGAGGTCCTTGCTTAACATGGTGATATCATTCTTCAAACTTTGCATCACTCTCCATACTGTTATCTGTACGTGTAGTCTAAACAGTTAATGTGTATAATATACAACTCGACAAAAACAATGAATTGGATTGCAAGCGGGAAGGGCCTCACTCGTAATCACTCGTGGGTTGTCATTCGTAATATAGTTCTCGATTCCTGAGACATACTCCACAAACATGTTTAGTTTAAACCATGTATTAAAACTATTATACACACCTATCTTGTATCTCGCTATACCTAGATCCTAGATTTTATGTGTTAGTAATAAAAACAATACATAATAACAAACTATTATTAATTGCAATTGTATTAAACTTTTTTAAATGAAATCTTTGCAGAAATATATCTAAATTATAATTATTATATTTACATTCCCCTACCATATACAATACAAAGGTAATGCCTTGTTATTTGAAAACATTTCTGAATTTTTATTTTATTAGATTCCGTCTTTTAAAAAATAAAACTTTTTTAGCTGCTATAATAGAGTGTTAGGTCCTTACCAAGGTGGTTAAGTAGTACGCTATGATTACTTTGTATTAAGGAGTTATCAAAAACAGTATATTATGGTATAATTTCATGTGATCCAATCTATAAATGAAGTCAAAATGTATTGCTAATTTGTTATCAAATACAAAAAAGCAGTGTTATGACCATGGGCGGATCCAGCCGGTTTTCAAGGAGGGGGCTGTCTTCTATCCGTGGGGATGGGGGAGGGGGGTAAAGATTTTTTTTAATACAGTGCTAGAAAACGTCTTTTTAGACTATTTTACGATCACCCATTTTGAAAAGGAATTAAGGATTACATGCTTTACCCAAAAAATAAAGTTTTATTATAGCAAATTGTAGAGAATAAACCATAGAATTGAACTGTATACTTGAAAATTTTAAATAGATTTATTATAAAAACTTATTTCACTAAATTACAACAACTAATCAAAATTCTCACAAACGTATAGTACCTATATGGTTCCAGCTAGACAGGAAAAGGTAATGGCTAACGCGCCTAGGGTGTTGAAAATGTACATATTTCACAGAAATACCAAATACCCGAATAGTTCGGAACACTAAACCAGGTTTTCCTTATACTAGTAGTTCCGTGAACAGTAGACCTCGCTCGTTGAAATAACAAATGTGGTTTTAAGCTCAGGTTAAAAATAGTGTGCCAGTAAGGAAGTAAGCACAAGGTTTAGCCAGTGAAACATTATTTTGCAATTCCTGCGAATCCGCGATTTCTAGTTCTCGTTTTTTTTTCTTTTCTTGAGCTTTAACTGCTAAAGATTTTCTTTTAGAGGCATTGTATTTTATATAGGTTAATAATGCGTAAGATAGCTAAAAATATCGCGTTATAGAAGGACAACAAAGAATTAAATATTTTCATTCTTAAATAACTAAAACTTAACAATGTATTTACAGTTCCACGACTTACTTATCATATTCCAATATTAGAAATAATGAAAACAAACTATGTTAAAACGTCGTGATAGTGATCTCAACCCATGTACCAACACTTCCCACGGTGTCCAACGGTCATTTTTTGTATGTCCTTTATCGCCGAGGTGTTTCATTTGTTTCATCTCATTTTTTAATTTAAGTAAAGCTAAGACATATATTTTTATGAAATTTTAAGATAAGATACAAGTATACAGTTTAATTCTTTGATTTATTTTCTACACTTTCTTATTATTATATGTAATTTTTGGGCAAAATATATATTCCTAAATTACTATTCAAGACAGGCTTAGTTTTGTTAGCAGTCTTGCAGTAGGAACATAAAAACAGGTGTTTTCAAAATAAGAAATCTGAAATTGATAAATATTTTTATACAATTCTATTTAGAACTAAATTACGAAACGCTTTTACATTTATTAAAATAATTACAATAATTTTTACTACTTTTTAATTAGGCCTAAAGTCGAGCTTTTTCCTTTTGTTACTGAACATGCTTGTTTCTTGTGCTAATAACTTTGTTAATTTTACTTCCATCATTTTTTTTACTGGCATATATGAATTCTTTAAACCTTTATCTACAAAAAAAAATATGGAACATTTTTGAATTGGTTTAGAATAAACGTATAAAAACATGGTTGAAATACAAAAACTTGGACGATTTTTAACAAATTTGAAGTTAACGGCAATTTTGTGAGCCTTACCGTTAGAGATACGGAAAAAAATCAAGAATACAATTTTGTTGAAAATCAAATTTGCTACTAGCAAAATGTCATTAGTTTTTAAATTCGACTTACGGTTAAGCCACAAACTGGCTTTGGAAAAAAGCTTACACTGAGAGAAACGGTCCGGCCGCCATTTTTATTTTATTTAGTTGGTTAAAAATTAAAAATGGAAAAAACGTATATATACATAGCTCAGCCTAGGAATAAGGAACATTCATGCAAAAAATCATCAAAATCGGTCAAGGCGTTTGGCCGTAATCGTGAGATAAACATATACACAGACGAAATTCCGAACGGTCGAGTTAAAACGGAGACCTCGATTCGCTCGGTGAATTAAACGAAAATATAGAACTTGCACTTCAAATCGATATAAAAATTATTACACGAATACTGCATATAGTTTTGTAATAAATACATCAATTGCAAAATGTGCATTATCATTTTTTTGAAAACTGTCCAATGGCAAGGGTTTACAGACAAATTCATATCTAAGAAACTATAAGAGTGACGAATGATTAGAAGATAGTGGTAGAAAGTTAAAATCTTGACCAATCCTGTGGTGTCCTTATCTTCTTATCAAAACAAGCCTGTGTAACGATTATGTGCCTTTAAAAAGTTACAAGTTTGAGTCATTTCCTTACGCTTTCTAGCGCGCATCAATATTGATTTAGGCAACTACAATTTTACAACGATGATTACATATGTAAATATACTTTTTAGAAGAAATTTGTAAATACAAAAATTGAAGTTTAAACCATTTTCTTTCCAATGGTTTTTGTTTTATTGAGATTTGATAATATTTAGTGGGTGAAATATTCGATACAAGTTGTGTTGTCTGACACTACTCAATTGGGCAGTCTACCACTTAGACGGTTTAACAAAAATATAATAACCCAAAGGGGAGCTGCAGCCCCCACAGCCCCCTCCCCTGGATCCGCCAGTGGTTATGACCATGTTATATTAAATTAATAATTAGCTACCACACACAGTTACAATAAAGTACGAAACTTATAAAAAATGCTCTAGAAGGCAGAAGATTTTAGGATTAATTGGATAATGGACACTGTGTAAATCCACATTAATATATAAAAAAGGTAAAATGTGTTTCTATTAAATAAACTTATTTATATTTAGGTAAATTTGAACTATGTTTGAGTTGTTGGAAAGCTCTTTTCCAATGGATCTTTACAACTATCGGAAATAGCTTTTCTCAGGACATTTTGTCAGCAAATTCAACTCTTTCACACTTGAAGATATTAATAAACACCTGATCTTGTAAACATATGACAATTGTGTTAATTTAGAGTTTATTAATATAATATTTGAGTCAAAGTTGATTATACGATAATGTAACATAAATATCAACTACATTTATATTCCCAAAAAAAACTGTTAAATAAATCTACCAAAATTAGCTAATTATTATATAATATTAAGATGAAATGGGGAGAAATAAATGTATTTACATTTAAAATTACTACTACTAATAATAATTTTAAAACGTTTTACGTACGAGCAGTATTGAAGGTAGCCACTAATTAGACAAACTATTGTTGGTTTAAAAATCACGATTCAATAGGCACATCTTAAAAGTCAAAAAATACAACAACCTTTAATATACACAAAATGTAAGAAAAATCATTTTTAAACATTTCCCGTATCAGCAATGTTGAAGGTAACCACCAATTAGACAAACTAGATGTTGAATTATTTGAAAATCCAGACTACATACATGAACCTTAAACATAAAAAGTCAGTTTTAATATTGTTGTAAGTTATAACTACTAAGATATGTGATATGTTTTTCATACGTTTTTTATATCAAAGATAACATACAGACACATCCGTATATACCATTATTTACATAATATATTTAAAACATATAACTCTGTCAAAAGAACGCAAATACTAATATAGAAACTACCATGTCTTAGATTTCACGCACTTTTAAACCCACTTTGCCACTGGGTCCAAAAGTGCGTGAGTATATAGTGAACGTATTCATCTAATTTATAAGATCGAAAATCGGAGATACACAAGACATTTGAGCTCACCGTATAAGTGGGTTCAAACTACTGCTGGGTCCATAAGTGTTTGAACACATATATATATATATATATGTATATATATATGTGTTCGCACTCTAGCGGTCGCATTTTAAGTCCGATTTGGTCCAAATTTGGTACACATGTTGGTTGTGTAAGTGGCTCGGACGAGTTCGTTAGCCAAAAAAATCCAACAACCGGAAGTAAGTTTTTTGACCGGAAGTAACTATTTTTTGAGATTTTTACTAAGAAAATGAATTTTTTTTAGAGTTTTTTCTAAAAATATAAATGTAAGATGTTATTCTGCACATTTTGTTTTTTTACGCGACCTTATAGCTCGCTTGGTTCCCCCAAAATCGATCGAAACGTGAAATACCATAGAAGTACCCGGTTCAAAGCCATGTGGTGGATTCTACCGTGGGGCTGGCGTGCGAAGCACGCAATGCTTTGTGTGTTGAAAATACCCCTAATACGAGGTTTGGCGTGCGAAGCACGCAATGCATTGTGTATTGAAGACAATTCCAGTATGTGGAATGGCGTGCGAAGCACGCAATGCATTATGTATTGAAGACAATCCCAATATGTGGAATGGCGTGCGAAGCACGCAATGCTTTGTGTATTGAAGACAATCCCAATATGTGGAATGGCGTGCGAAGCACGCAATGCATTGTGTATTGAAGACAATCCCAATATGTGGAATGGCGTGCGAAGCACGCAATGCATTGTGTATTGAAGACAATCAAAATATGTGGAATGGCGTGCGAAGCACGCAATGCTTTGTGTTATTGAAGATACTCCCAATATGCGGAATGGCGTGCGAACCATTTTGCAGCTATTCAGCACCGTCGTGAATAGACCTATTTCCCAAATTGTTGGTCGAAACCCTAAAATATCGGTCTATAAACTTAATTTTGGAAATTTGCTCAACTCACGTCAGCGGTTCAGCTGCGTGGTCGAATTATTTAATTTTCTTTTATACAAAGATGTAGTTTATTTGTTATAATCTGACTTCTCACATCTTTGTTAAAGCAATGGTCAAATTAAAAATATATTTAAAATAGTTTACAATTCATTACAAACGCGATGAAAATAAAATATACTTATGATTCAATTTAGGAACCAGAAATCAACCATTGGGGATAAACTTTCTATAAAATATGATTGGTAAATCAAATAACAGCGTTGATGCATTAACAAGGAGACTGCAAATCCCAATGATTGTATGTCTTCATTAATACAAATATTACTTTCACTTACCAATTACGTAGTTAAATTACAATATATACTGTAATAAAGTCGACACCACTTTTTTCAAAATTCCGCGTTTTTAACTTCTAAACTCATTATTAGATTTTTTCACAAAACGGGACTTTTCCTAGAAAAATGTAAGAACTAGACGACCGATTGCATTAGTAATCAATTTGACGTTTTCGTGGCCCACGCTTAAGATGAAATAAACAGAAAAGGTAATAATCCTGTGTGACCGTAAATCGAAAAACCTAAACGCTTGACTTACTGTATGTTTCAGAATTCCCTGCTAGAATATTTTTTAATTAATTAATTTTCAATAACAATTTATTTTACTTGTTTAAAATGTATTTTCCTTCTTTTCACTATAATTTAAACCTAATAAATAGATAATTAAATCATAGACAATAGAAATCATAGGATCTATACTTAACCTATAAAATGTCCAATAATTCTTTACAATAACAATAAACAGAAGAGATTGAAGCACGCGCCAAGAGTTCCATATTGCTAACCGTTCCGAAAGTAATACTAACAACAACGCTTTAAGACTTCATACACTTAATATACCGAACTAACCATCTAACCAATAACAATAACCACTGTGGAAATAGATTATACGTTGTTGGTGCAAACCAGGA